>OY856411.1:1393453129-1393730629 GCA_963693085.1 Alisma plantago-aquatica | reverse complement strand
ACCAATTTAGTTTGGATTTCATGCTTTGTTAGTTTTCCCTTTGAGAAACCATTATAAAAAAAATACATTTTGTAATAACTTAGTCAGTATTGGACAACATTACATTTTGTAACAACTTAGTTTGATTTTCTTCTACTACACTACTCATGTTCTTTACCATAATGTTGAGGAATCATCATGCATCCATTTTTTTGATGACCTGGGAACCGCCCTCGAGGAAGAGCCACTTCGGTGACCCCACCATGATAAGTGTAAAACCCCCTGACCCCCTCATACCTACACACCAGAGGAGGCATTTAAATTACATAGTGGGCCAACCTGAGTGACTGAATAATTCATTTTCGATGCACTCTTGTTTACTTATAAATAATAAATATTATTACTTTCTGGATGGGGTTTGAATGTTTATTTCTCATAAGAAGAGAGAAATGAATCTCCACTCAGGCCACACTCCTTTTAAGATATATCAAAGCTTGTTTATGGTTGAAAAAATGATGATCTTATAAATTTTCCTTATATGTTTCCCTTATAAGTTATATAACTATGTTTTAGGGAAACAACTTATTTGAGGGCTCCCAAACTACTCACAAATCTGATGTCATGGATGAGTACTTCACACCTAAAAAACCCCATTATGTCATGTCATCGTTGAAAACCTCCCATGTTGAATAAATCAATCTCTTAGGATACTCTAGTAGCTCAAAATGTTTTCAACTTTGGATCTCTTACTCTGACTGGCATTCCTCCTAAGAAGGAGTTGGTCTTTCTACCATAGTTTCTCAACATGACAATGGTGGGAAATTTTAACACAACTTCTATTGTTGACAAGACAAAGTAATATTCCTCGATCAATTTTGTGAAGATGGAACTACCTACTTCAAAGGGGAAAGTGAGTTGAAGATGGTCGATAAGGCAGGCGATTGGGTTCTGGACTTGGAACTAAACTTTGAGGGCATGGATTTGCTTCCTCATCATAAGGTCTGGTTTGCCATCTATGTGATGGATGGACCAACTCGAATTTGGTGGAATGGGATAGCTTGATATGGTGAGACTTCCATAAGTATTAGGAACAATTCTTATCACTTATTTTTCTACTCTGATGAAAAAAAATAGAGTTCTATAGCTTAAAGTAGGGTTTTTTGTGGTTTCCTACTTAAGTTTAGAAGTTCCTCTTATTTGAGTTGTATGTTATTAGATTGTGAAAGAACCGTAGGGATACACTTTTCTTAGAAGGATGAACTAGTCATGGTACATGACGTGGTACCACACCTCCCTCTAACCTTCCACCAAAAGGTTGATAAAACCCTATCAGTTGACTCTTATTCTGGTTTTCAAGCTCCATCAAATAACAACAAGAGGAAGAATGTAACACCCCTCCAAGTATATGTCAACTGAAGCAGACCCTATGTTGTCCATAACATGGGTTACTTGGCTTGGAGGAACATTATAAAAAATGATATACATAGCTACAAGATAAATGAAACACCATGCATTAATTTAAAATATAGATTCATACATTGTTCATGAAGGGGAAAACATAAACTGTCTCATCTAAATCGCAAACCTTGATATGAGTAGTCTAAGAAAATATAAAACATGAAATGATAAACTAGACTAGATAATCTATTAAGTGGTAGATGGAACCCCACCAAGCTAAAGTCTCATTTGATGCCAACTATGCTGAAGGGATCACTTTAGTTCTCCTTTTCTCCTTGATCTAGGGACATCTCATCCCATGACCATGCAAAAACAAAGACACACATTAGTAAGCGACACTATACATTTTATAAGAGCTGGAAAATAAGCATATATACTTTACTTGAGAGAAAATCTTGATATGTATTTGACTCAAGCATTCTTGATACTTGAATACTATTACATGAAGAATAAGTAAAATATGCACTCTCTATGATTTTCCAACTTAAGGGCCCATAATTGGCACGAATGCCCATGATTTGGTTTAAAAGCCCATAATGACCCCTTGAGGTCCACAATTGGTGATAAAAACCCGTAATTGGAATGAAAGCCCATAATGACCCCTTGAGGTCCATGATGGCTAGAGAATATAAAACTTAAGCAAATTCTTATAACATGATTCTCATATGAACATTAGCATAAACTTGAACATTAAATCTTAACATGATGGGATTTCTCCCTCTTAAAACTTGAAGTTCAAATCATTAATCATAAATCAGAAGTCAGTAAATCATTTAATCATAATCTCTAATCTTAATGAGCATGATAACCATAAGACATATGATATAGAAATAAAAAAACAATAGATATATGAACATGATCTGAGAGTTGAACTTGAAATTGGAAGTATAATTCATAAGTCATACATGGTATACAATTCAACTAATGTACATGCATATAGTGTCATGATCGCTTACCTTTGAGAAAAGTAGATCCTAAGTTGGTCTCTATGATCTTGAGTCAAATCCTATGTCTCTTGAAAATAACATGATTCATATAAATTATCACTTCAATTAACATCTTCAACCCTAAAATTGTCTTTTAGGAAAACATGGTCTTATTGTACCAAACTAGGGCTAGGGTTATTGATTAGGTCATTCCATTTTGGAAAAGTCGATTTAGTTTTACTAAATTAATGATCATATTACTAAAAAATTAGGGTTTAGGGTTCCCCATGAAAACATCATAACAAATAGAAAAAACATGGGTTGAAAACCCTAAAATTGAATTCCTTGTCAAAAATCCTTTCCAATGAGTATTTGCACTTATATTTACGATCATCCATTGATTTATTGGGAATTTTCAAAGAATTGACCAATCAGAGAATTGGACAAATCCACATGAACATCTATTTATCCGCGTAGGCCAATTAGAATTGGCCAACTAGAGAGGGGTCTCGCCCCAACAGGTCAACGGTCAAGAAAAAGAAAAAAGAGAGAAAACCCCAAACTTCCCATGGTCCGCGTTACATGATAATTAAGGTGTAGGGGTAAACTTATCTTTTGGACCTTATTATCAAATGCACTTAGAAAAGAAATGTAACGAACTGAATTCCTATGTATATGAAATTCCATCCTATTCATATAGATATCTTACTTTTCGTCTCTGTTTGTCCTTATTGTTAATTTTGTGGAAATTTAGGGACTTGGAGTAAATATGGATGGAAACTTAAGGAGTTAGTGCACAATTACCACAATTAATATGTTGTTAGGATTTATGTTGCAAAATGTTCATAAAAACGAAATGATTGTTGAAATAAAATTAGAAATAAATATTATTGTAAATACAAGTAGTAAATAAGTATCATAATCACCCCTCTTTACCTCTCTCCTCATAAAAAGAAAATTAAGCTTGAAAATGAGGGTATTAACTTAACTTATGGACCTTGAATTAATGGGGGAGTATTACCTCATAATTTTCATCCAAAAATGTTAATATAAAATCTATTTCAAATAAACTTAAATTCTTATACATTAAGTAACACATTAAAGACCAATATGGTTTTAATGGTCAAAAGGTGAACAAAAACGAAATTTAAAGGCACATGAATATTCTAGACTTTAATATGGGACTATGGTTCAAATTAGGGATCAATTGACCCTTGTTTGACACCTCAAATTGTTTTTAAAAGAATTGAATAAGGTTTTAATAAGAAATTAATACAAATACATTTATATCACTCATTTAACCTATATTTGCTGCATTTATATTGTCATGCATTACTGGACTAGGCATGGGAGCTATGGGCCATTGATTTCTTGATGTGATGGTTGCCTAGTCATCTTCTAGCTCTGAGTCCCGTGAAGAACAAAATGTTTTTGTAGAGCTTTTATCCCAATCGATTCCTCGGTCAATTCCCCATATTTTTTGATGATTTCTTTTGCTCCAAATTCATGAGGCTTTGATATTTCAAATGAGCCATTTCTCATCACCAGTTTCAACCAAAATGAGAAATGCCCAAATCCTAAGATAGGAACTTCTCACCGTTGACTCACCTTCACCTCATACCACCAACACACCTATATATACCCATGCCTAGAGCTCTACCAAGGCACCCGCAATAGCTAGCTACCCTTAATTCAGACGAAGGCACTCCCCACCTCCACCAACTGCTCAAGCCCTCCCCTGACCTAGGGGCACCCCCCTTGGGCTGTAGGCGAGACCAGCACAACAATAGTTTGCCCAGGTCAGTTCACCACCTCCTTGCCTTCGATTATAGTCCCTTAGTTCACATTTTGGTTTAGGTTTGCGAATTCACCCAGTTTTCAAGCTTGATGCTTGAGGAGAGCTCGGTGCCATGGCTGGCTCATGGGAGGGGATGAATCCCTAGGTTGAATTGTCCAAACCAACCCCCTCATTCCTTCTTTGTTTGTTCTTCGCCCCAGGGGCATAAACGACTTTCCGCCTTGTTTTTAATCCCCACTGACCAAAGTCAACGAGCAGTGGACCAATGAACTGGCTAGATCATGGGGGTCCCAGACCCCTTCCCAATGCTTCTCGTGAGACTTATTTCCCATGTGGCATTTTCTTGAATTCTTATTCACTAGTTTTAGAAAATTCATAATTAATTGCGTGGTTATAAAAAAATATAAATAAACTGGCTATGGATTCAGAAAAATAAATCCTATCTAATAAAAATGATTCCCAAGTCCAATTTCCAAGTTTTTCAAGAAGATTTTTCTATGAACCAAAATAACTAATTAAAAATCCCTAAAATGCATAAATAATTCATTTCAACCTCAAATTGACTAAACAAATATGTTTTTCTAATTAGAATAATATACCCCATCATTTGGGCTAGTTTTCAAACTCAAAATCAAAGTTTTATCTAAAAGGTCAAAAATTAGGGTTTCAACCCTTAAACTATTTCAAACCCTAATTCTTGTGATTAAACACTTGTACTTAGGATATAAGGAGCTTGGACATCAATAATTGAGGAAAAGTCAAATCTTGGATAACTCAAGTGAGGTATGTGCATTCTAACCCAAAGTTGGACAAATTTTAAATCAAATCCTATTTTCCCAATGAGGCATGAGCCTATTTTAATTTATTTCTAATTATTACATAAATTGTTCTAGGGTCTTGGACCCACCTGCAATGTTGTTAAAATTCTTATATCTTTCATTGGAATACTTTATAATGATGATGAAAATGACTAATTAGCTAATATAGTGTACATCTGTACAACCACCCATAGTGGACGTGTAAATTCTCCTAGAGGAACGTGATAATTCTCCCCACTTTATAAATATTTTTGGGTGCTTGGGAATGTGTAAATTTTCCCTCACCTAGAGGTTGAGGTTAGGTAGGTGCCTCAACCCTATGTTAGCTTAATGTAGTCATATTTACTCATGCATGTTCTCTCTTATTATTATTTAAACTGGCATAATTCTTTATTGTGATACTTGCCTCATACGCTTGAACTCTCATAGTTAGTGAACTTTTATCTTGCCATATTATAAGCTGTTAAAATGTCCTTATTCCTTAATTGAAACATACATTTTTATCTCCTTTTATTGGGTGACCCCAACCACCCAGATCCATGACAAGGGATAGAACTAGAATAAGGAGTAGATGATCAGGAGTGAGACTACCAAGATGTCTAGGCTACTATTGCTAGATCCTATTGCCTACTTTCTAGTTTCTTTTGCAAACTTTTGAAATAAAGCTATGTAATAGCATAGGTTTTCTTCCACTACTATTATTGACAATTTATTTGTATTTGGTCCATGTTTATTTAAATGGAATTATTATGCATGCATCCCTCATATTAATTTTTATAAAAAGATGGATGTTGTGTATATTCCATTAGATTTGAGTAAGGAGGTGATCTCGCCTATTTACAACATGGTATATCAGAGCATGTAGGGTAGTTACTAGGGTACAAAGTTGAAAATGATGGTGTCTAGAAAGGGTAAGAACCTGGGGGCTGGAAATATTCCTCCGTGCCACTAGCTTGGTTTATGGGGACTCCTGGGTTCATATGACACTGGCCTGGCCTGATCTTATATAGAATGCCCGAAATAGCATGCCTATGGGCAATAGTAGCCTCATCTATTTCTATCAAATGCTCCTACAAATCTCACACTATGACCTTGTCTTTCAAGAGGGGTAACCTATTTAGAGACCACTCTGACAAGTCCAACCACTAGGAGATTCCAGGGACTCCTATCACTCCGACTCCACCAACCTTGACACCTGAATAGGAGTTGACTATGGTATGCCAACTTCTCTCTACAACCTTGGTGGGACAGCTCAATGATGTTGTAGCTTCCACCAGCAAATCGAAGGAATCCACCCTGACTGATTTCATAAAGATGCAACCACCATATTTCAAGGGGGGGAATGAGTCCAACATGGTGGATAAAGCTGACGACTGGGTGCTAGCCCTAGAACATACCTTTAATGGCATGGCATGTCCTCCTCACCAAAAGGTCCACTTTGCAGCCTATGTTCTGGATGGGCCAGCCCATATATAGTGGAATGGAATTTTCTGCACAAGAGACACTACAGCCATGACCTAGGAAAAGTTTCTCAAACTGTTCAAAGAGAAGTATATCTGTCCGGCTTATCTGAAGAAGAAGGAAGTGGAATTTTACAGTCTGTGGCAGGGAAGTATGACTCTTTTTTAATACATTCAGCATTTCCAGTTGCTTGAACACTATGATGTGGACATGGGAACGAAATGAAGATCAACCATATTTCTAGAGGGACTCAACTATAGTGTGGGACTCAACCTTGTTCCCCATCTACCACTCACCTTTCATCAAATGGTGGACAAGGCACTAGCTATCAAGTCGTACCCTAGATTTCAAACTTCTAGGTCCAGTGACAACAACAAACGAAAGAGCCCTGGCAGATATCAAGGGTGAGACAGATGCAATAGATGCTCCCGAACTCATCCATTGGGGAAGTGCCCTATAGGAAATGCTCCACCCTGAAGAGAGGATCGACCTGCACCGATCTATCATGAGTGTGGCCAAGTTGGTCATCTTTGACTAAATTGCTCTAGGTTTTAGTGAGGACAAACCCCAACCCAACAACCACCTGAACGTCAGAATCTGCCTCCGCGGAACAATAACAACAACAACAACAACAACAACAACCACAACAACAACAACAACAACAACCACAACAACAATAACCACAACAACCAGCAAGGGCACCGACCATCGGTAGAGCGGTGGAACAGAAGGGTTTTTGCTATAGATGCTGAGGAAGCTAGTGAAAGCAATGAGGTCATTAAAGGTACTCTACACCTTAACATGCATCTGGTTAAAGAACTTTTTGATTCTAGATCACCACATACCTTCATATCTGAACAATTTGCCTCTATGCTAAGATTAGAATATGAATTTATGGACCATGTATTAGATGTTAAAACCCATAGTGGTATAATATGCTCATCTTATCTCAAAATTCTGACCATGAACCTATTCATCTTGGGGAAGATGTTTTCGTCAAACTTTACTTTGATGGACATGACGACCTTTGACATTATCTTGGGAATGGGGTGGCTGAAGAGATATAAAGTAGTCCTATTTTGTGAAGAATCAAAGGTTAGCTTTTTACACCAAGAAGTGTATCAAGGGTAGAAAATGAGAAGAATGGAAATTTATCGTCTCTGCCATCAAAGCCAAAAAAACTCATCTCACAAGGGTGTAGGGCATACTTAGCATCAATAGTTCTTGATGCCACACCTCCATCCCTTGACCATATATAAGTGGTGAAGGATTTCCCTGACGTATTCCCTGAAGATTTACCTGGGTTGCCTCCAACTCATGATGTGGAATTCTTCATCAATCTTGTGCCTAGAACTTCACCAATTTTGAAGCCACCTTATTTCTTAGCTCCAGCTGAGCTTGCTGAACTGAAGAAGCAACTTCAAGAACTTCTCGACATGGGTTTTTGTAAGGCCCCTAAACTTGCTTAATGAGTTGAATGAGCTTAATTATAATAATTGAATTCTTATAACCCTAATCTAACCTTGTGATATTCTTTGAAATCATAAGACAAGATTAAATTTCAAATTTGGTCCAATTTGGACACTGTTTGAGCAAGTTATACAATTTTATGCGCATTTTGGACTTTTCTACAATTTACCTAATTGAGAGGTTTTCTTTGCAATTTATCACTTGAATTATGTTCTTTGGATATTATATCATCATTCTTGTGCTTGTTGAGGTTTGAAGGTGTTTTCTCTAAGTGTATTTTAGGGTTTACCCCTTCATGGATGACCTTTAGTAGCTATCAACTAATGAGTTATTTGTTTTGCTTGGAAATTCAAGAAACAAGGGATAAGCATGTCTCTATGGATTGGTGGGGGAGCTTTTTATGTGTTTGCTTGTATATTATTAATGGTTTAAGGCCATGGACACTTCAAAAGATACTAGAACTTCAACCTTTTCTTTTTCTTTATCTTAAAGTTTCATATACTTATCCCTAAGCACCAAAATGAGCCATTTGCTCTTCAACACTTCCCTCCTTCACCCAAACTCGTTCTCCCTCTGTGATGCTGTGAATTTTCCTATCCAAGGAAGAAGAAAGTGCGGACCTTCTTGGAAAAAGAATCAAGGGTTGCAATTGACGTCATTTTAGGGTTGAAAAAGCTTCCTTCTTGTGATCTTGACCTAAAAGAGTAAGAATCCCCTTCTTTTCTCCATTTATTTCTTTGTTATCATTCCTCCTACCTTTCTCCAGGTCGTAAACTTGTTTTTACATGGTAGAAATTTCTCTAAATCTCTAAAACCCTATCTTTCTTGCTCCTTATGCTTAGGGTTTGCTCATTTCATGAAGAAAGGTGCTAGATGGACGAATTCATAGCTTATTCTTGGATTTTTTACGCTATCTGCTCGAGTTTTCTTCTGTGTGGAATTTCATCTTCTCATTAGAGGCAAATTTTATAACTTTCTCCACATTTGTCGCTTATCATAAGCTTGCTAGCTCGTGTTCTTGCTTGAAAATGATGATTCATGCACTAAAAAAGCTATGCTTGACTTGGATTTCAATTTTTATAATGTTCTCTATTCTGATTTCAGTTCAAGATGAACCTATGATCATGTGTACATTATTCCTAAGGTATAATATGACTTTGATCAGGTTGGTTTGACAACCTATGGTGCTAAGCACCTATCAACCAATGGTCAATTCTAGGGTTTAAAGCTGATTTCTTCTATAAACCCATGACCCAATGATGGTACCATTGCAACAACCCTATGGTGTTGTCTTCATGATAACTGATGGTCGAGATAAAAGGTGCTAGATGATGGTGACAACCTATGGTCACCCCCTTAGGTTAGGTTTTCGATCAATTAGAAGTTTAATGATCAACTATTAAGTACCCTACTGATGTTATCAATCAATGATGACATTAGCTTAATATTTGATGTTGACTAATGAATATAGTGTTGATCTAACAACCTATGGTGAGTTATTGGTCACTAATAATGGTGGATCAGGTCTCTACAACCTATGGTGAGTTAAGCATTGTAGTTGTAGCATCAATTAAGCCTTGGACCAATGGTTTCTTGGGTCACTTGATGCAATGGTCGAACCTATACTGTAATTGATGGTTTTAACATATGAACTTGACCCAATGGTCATGATCTAATGTTTATTCCTCCAATAAAGTGGAATTATGGCTAATGTAATATGTTGGTCCTAATAATGTGATTTAGATTGTTTCCTTTATATGATCAACTTAAGGAGCTTACTTGTTGACAATGGATGGCTTGTTTTAACTGAACAGTCGATTGTGGGTTTTACCCTACTCTAAATGGAACTTTTTGTGTTGTTATTCAAGGAATGTATAGGGTTAAATGGTGACTCATTCTAGAGAAAAAATCAAGGACTTCATAGGTGGTTTATCTAAGGTGTTTACTTATGTAAACAACCAATGGTCTTACCTTTTAAACATCTAATGGTTCTGGGTGACATTGTGGTATGGTGATATGGGTTGAATGATGATGGAACAAATGGAGGGTTACCCTTAATAAGATAGTCTTACCTATTCACTCATATGAATAGAAGGGATGATAACCATATTGTATTGATATGTAACCCTAATGAGGTATATCTTGTTATACCTAGCTTTAATATCACTAAATGATGGTAATTGGGTATGAATAGTTCTTGAATGACTAATACAATCATGGAGTACTTTGTTACTGTTATTAAAATCCTAGTATGCTATAACCCGATGGTTACACCTTGATTTATGTGTGGTTTCATACTTGAGAATAGTATGGAATGTGATGGTGATGCTTCACCTTATGCATCCATGATCCAATGGGGATGTCGTGAGTTAGGGTTTGGGTATAAGTGTTGATTAGTAACATTGATATAATTTATCATGTTGAACCTAACTCTAATGCAAATAGATAAGGATGAGTATTCATGTTTAACATTATTATATGATGGAATGATGGTGGAGTAACCTCCTTAACATGATCATAACCTTAATGTCTTAATTTGTGGTTATCATAGCCACATGGTTGATACTTTCTTATGCTAAACATGTGCATTATGAATATGATGAGTGTTAATCACATCTAGATTCCTTGCATGTTGACGTAATAAAGGAATGCTATTAATGTTAATATAACCCTGGTATGATTGTTTATGAATATCTCCTAGCTCATTAATGCAATATTGTGCTAATCTGGTGTATTATATGTAAGTGATGTTGTTGAGCCTTGTTATAAGGCATGGAAAGATAATGATGATCTTACAGGGAATAGTATGATTGTCTTAATGACCTTTGGGCATGGTTGAGCCTTGAATGAGGTGTAATCCTCTTATGTTGATAAGGGTTGATACCCTACGATATTGTAAAAATGATTTTTATCTTGTGATAGTATGATGACTAGTGTGGTCTCATGAATGGTAAGTGAATAGTGCCATGTGATGATGAGAAGAGAAATTATGTTTCACACATTTTATATCTTTTAAACGTTGTGATATTATATTCTTGCTAGAAGTATATTATGGTTTGTATGTCCACTTGTTTGATGCATCCTTAATTCACCCAATTGGCATAACTAATCAAGTGCAACTCTAATCATGTAGTGCCCTGTGCCATAGATACATCTTCAGTGTCAGAACTTGCTGGATGGTGAAACGAGTATTCCTAAGGGAAACTCGGAGCACATACTATTGAGTATGTGGGGGTGGCAGGTTGAGGATATATCCTTGCCATACACAATGCAGATTGTAGAGGTTGGCTATGGTCATGCCTCATACATCTGATGTGATTGAGAACAGATGTGACCGTGTCTCGATGATTATAACATGATGTGATTGAGGACAACTGCAGTTGTACCTCAGATTATAGAGATTTGTATACCTTGGTTTCTAGTTTCGTGACTTGTATCAAGGGCGGACTAGTGGTTATCAACTTGACTATATGTCGTTGTGGTGGCAGCTTTGACTGATATGTCCTTGTCTTTTTACTCATACTGACTGAGGGGAAGAAATCTTAGGATACTGACACTCCTAGATCTTGTACAAAACCAAATAGCCCTTTGTAGGGTTTGGTTGGACTGTGAATGGTATGATTCAAATTTCCTAGGGCGTAATAAAAGATGTATGCATATTTGTTTATGAAATTTCACATTGGATGATAACCCTTGTTTGTTATCTTTACATAAAAATGATGCTTAGAGCAATTAAGAGATAGTAGATATACTTAGGTTGTGGATATGCTTAAGATTGTAGATGTGTACATACAGTAGCCATGATTATGCTGATAACTATATTGCTACTTAGATTATAATCATGATGCTAGCTATTTCGTGTTGTTAGTTATGTTTAGCATGCTAGCCATGCCTTTGTAACTAGAGATGCATATATTGCTAATCATGCTTATCCAGATAGTTGTGCTTATGTTGTTAGCTCTGCTTATGATGTTGATATGTTCAACTAATTAGACATGATCATGTTGTTATCTATGCTATGTTACTAGACTTGCTCATGATGCTAGATATGCATATGCTACTGAATTGCTTATATTGTCACACAAGATAAAGGATGATAGCCTAGCTAATGATGATAGTTATTATATGCTCCTTTATATATTTTGTTAATCATCAGTACTGGTGAGCTTATTTTTTATATCTGATTAAACTACTTAGCTGTTTAATTACTTAAAAATGTAGTAACCAATAAACATTGTTGGAGGTTATATCTCTTGGTGGGACATGGGTCTCACCCTTGTGGTTCGCCACATTTGTTTTTTAGGTAATCAGAAATGACGAAAATAAACATGTGGAAGCAAAGAGGAGCTATAGTAATGAATCTTTGAGAAAGTTGATTAGATGTCTAGTGTGTCCTAGATTCATCCCTGTACTCTCAGGTCCGGGTAGGAAAAGTTTGTATATGGTGTTTCAAACAAATCAGACTTTTGTTAGCATGTTAATACTTGTTAGTGTGACATATATGAATATTGTTCTTCTGTGTATATATGTTGCAGCCAAGACAATAGAACAATTTGTATCAAATTCTTGGCATAGTATGAACAAAAGAAAGATGTTGGGCTTTTATGCAAATGTTTCCAAGCAGGTGCTGAAGTTGAAATCAAATTTAATTTACCCATGTTTTTGGGTATGCAATTAATTACTGATTGATTGTGTTTTATGTTTTGAGTAATCTCGTTTAGTGTAATAGGTTCTAACAAGTTGGTATCATAGCTTTAGGTTCACTAAGTCTATAGGGACACTAGGACTTAGGACTAGGATGGTGTCAAAATTAGGAATATGACATAAAAAAACGGTGCATACCGCCTAATCTTAATACTTTGATGCCCTGGCCAGGTATTCAATTATTGAAGAAAGGTAAGTATGGAACTCTTAGATTGTTATCTTTCTGATTACTCTAATCAAGTAGTCATTTTGAGACAATCTAAAGAGCATAGCGAATAAGAAACCATGGTGTGAATATCTCAATCCTACCTTAAAGAAGATGAGAATTGCATCATTATCTATCAAAACTTGAATGTTTGGTAAATATAAGAGAGATATACAACACCATGAAATCTAAATCTGAATACAAATAAAGGAAAAGAGGAGTTCTTGAAGATGTGATTCAAGAAGATAATAAAGTAAAAGACAGATAAGTCTATTCTTATAAAGTGAATCAAGGTATGAAATCTACATAAGATAGAGAGAACTCCTATAACAAGTACAAAATGAGAAGATGAATGGGAACAATAGCAAAGAAATAAGGTGGAACCTGAGTTAATCTCACACCAACCTATGTGTGTAAGAAAGTGTTAATGAAAAATCAGCATGGCATGTGAAAGAAATTAAGGGAGATGATCCTGATTTAAGAAGAAAATGTGGAATATGAGTATTTACCTATTGATAAGTGGTTGAAAAATATAATAAAATAAGAGAACATACCCAAGTGTGATGAATAGTCAGCAAGGAAGGAGTAATGATATATGTTAATCATGATGATTTCTATGCTAACGACAAGGAACCAAAAATGAAAAAGGTAAAATGATACATAAGAAGTTGTAATATGCATAATGAAAATAGAATTGGTTACCTTTTTGCTAGTGACCCCTAAACAATTCTTTTATGATGTGGGAAGGATGTTTCCCTTTGTGTCTTTACTTTCTAGGGAACAACTTTCAAGTGAATCATTGCCACTTGGTATGTGTGGATTCATTGTGAACATGAGGGTGGATAGTTTATTACAATATAAGGTTGCTTGGACTATGGTTTCAAGATCATAAACTTTGTGATGAGCTTTCTTTTGATCCTTCCAATAATTAGGAAGACTCCTTTTATATTTATTGATATTTGTTATGTTGGTAAAAGTGGATGAGATAATGACGTGAGTTCCTTATAGGACATGAGGTGGATACCAAGGTAATGAATCCTAGTATCCAAGATGTATCAACAGTATGAGAAATATGTAAAGGTTGGAGATGTTTATTAAATGAACATTCCAAGTGTTTCTCTCCCTTAGAGAGAGAAAGATAGTTGATGATGACTCTCTAAATGTTCTTTGGAAAAAAAAGTGATTCTATAATGTTGTGTATGGTTCAATGATAGTTGGGCAAGACCACTATCAATGATAGTTGGTTTGTTGGTTAATAGATATGTGATACCGTGTTCCTTTAAGATAAACATATGATCAAATATCAATGCATAAGAGTATGATTGGATGACATAATTCACATGAACATGATGAGTTTAGAGTTATGTCCTATAGACTAACTAATGTACAAATAGAATTTATGAATAGGAGGAACATAATGTTCCAGTCATGTCATACAAGTTATATCAAAATTTGAATGATGTCATGTCAAAGTATTTCAAAAATGGTCAAAAATATGATCAATATTTCTTCAAAAACCTTAGGGTTGCCGAAGCAGCAATAGCTATGAGACAAGTTGAACAAGAATGAGATGGAGTTGATTAAATTTCTTTATGGGATCATGATATGTCTTCTAAGTAGGTTGTATAAATCCTAGTAAGGTGAAGATAGTGTTATTGTTTCACCCCTAATAAGGTTGACTAGGAATGATATTTCCTTATATGGA
This sequence comes from Alisma plantago-aquatica, assembly GCA_963693085.1. Taxonomy (NCBI): domain Eukaryota; kingdom Viridiplantae; phylum Streptophyta; class Magnoliopsida; order Alismatales; family Alismataceae; genus Alisma; species Alisma plantago-aquatica. Next base: position 1,393,716,105 of record OY856411.1, on the reverse strand, counting down.
ATGACATCTACCAGCGTCAACATTTCTTTTGACGCTGTAAAAGAACTGACAAGAGTTCTAGTGTCAGTGTACAAAAAAAGGATGGATACATTGCCTTTTTTATGCTTTAAGGAACTGTATGGGACACATTCCATGATTGGTAAAAAGCTAGCAAGTATGAATTTTGAGTAATGTGCTGATACGATAGATATAATTTTAGGATGATAGCTAGAATTTAAAGTTGAACATTACTACTAGAGTTGTACATATGACACAACAAGTTTCTACATTCCATATTGAGAACGTCATCTTAGGTGGGGATTTTTGTGTTGACCCAAGATGAGATATGTATTAATGATGTGACATCACCATAATATGTAAGTAAACATGTGAAGGTAATAGGATGAGGTGCAAAGGAAGTACCCATCTTTGTTTACCTTGGATTTCGGGGGCAAAATCCCTGTTAGGGGTTTATAGTTGTAAGACGCCTAAACTTGCTTAATGAGTTGAATGAGCTTAATTATCATAATTGAATTATGATAACCCTAATATAACCTTGTGATATGCTTTGAAATCATAAGACAAGCTTAAGTTTCAAATTTGGTCTAATTTGGACATTGTTTGAGCATGTTATGCAATTTTATGCACATTTTGGACTTTTCTACAATTTTACCCAATTGAGAGGTTTTCTTTGCAATTTATCACTTGAATTATGTTCCTTGGATTTTATATCATCATTATTGAGCTTTTTGAGTCATGGTACACCTATTTAAGCCTTGGTTTGAAGGAATTTGCTCCAAGGGTATTTTAGGGTTTACATTTTCATAGATGACCTACCTTTGGTAGCCATCAACTAATGAGTTATTTGTTTTGCTTGGAAATTCAATAAACGAGGGATAATCATGTATCTATGGATGGTGGGGGAGATACCTGTGTGTTTGATTGTATATTCTTAATGGTTTAAGGCCATGGACACTTCGAAAGATACTAGAACTTAAACTTTTTCTTTTTCTTTATCTTAAAGTTTCATATACTTATCCCTAAGCACCAAAACGAGCCATTTACTCTTCACTACTTCCCACCTTATCCCAAACTAGTTCTCTCTTTGTTTTTCTGTGAATTTTCCTATCCAAGGAAGAAGAAAGTGGGGACCTTCTTGGAAAAAGAATCTAGGGTTGCAATTGACTTCATTTTAGGGTTGAAAAAGCTTCCTTCTAGTGATCTTGACCTAAAAGAGTAATAATACCCTTGTTTCCTCCATTTATTTCTTTTTTATCCTTCCTACTACCTTTTTCCAGGTCAAAACCTTGTTGTTACATGGTAGAAATCGCTCTAATGCTCTAAAACCCTACCTTTCTTGCTCCTTCTGCTTAGGGTTTGCTCATTTGAAGAAGAAAGGTGCTAGATAGACGAATTCATAGCTTATTCTTGGATGTTCTACCCTAACTGCTCGAGTTTTCTTCTGTGTGGGGTTTCATCTTCTCATTAGAGTCAAGTTTTATAACTTTATCCACGTTTATTGCTTACCATAAGCTTGCTAGCACATGTTCTGGCTTGAAAATGATGATCCATGCACTAAAAAGCTATGCCTGACTTGGATTTTGATTTTTATAATGTTCCCTATTATATTTTAAGTTCTAGATGAACATTTGATCATGTGTGTTATTCCTAAGGTATAATATGACTTTCATCAGGTTGGCTTGTCAACCTATGGTGCTAAGCACCTATCAACCAATGGTCAATTTTAGGGTTTAAAGCTGATTTCTTCTATAAACCCATGACCCGATGATGGTACCATTGCAACAACCCTATGGTGTTGTCTTCATGATAACTGATGGTCGAGATCAAAGGTGTAAGATGATGGTGACAACCTATGGTCACCCCCTTAGGTCAGGTTTTTGATCAATTAGAAGTTTAATGATCAACCATTAAGTACCCTACTGATGTTATCAATCAATGATGACATTAGCTTAATATTTGATGCTGATTAATGAATATAGTGTTGATCTAACAACCTATGGTGACCTAATTGTCACTAATGATGGTGGATCAGGTCTCTACAACCTATGGTGATTTAAGCATTGTAGTTGTAGCATCAATTAAGCCTTGGACCAATGATTTCTTGGGTCACTTGATATAATGGTCAGACCTATACTGTAATTGATGGTTTTAACATATGAACTTGACCCAATGGTTAAGATCTAATGTTTATTCCTCCAATAAAGTGGAATTATGGCTAATTTAATATGTTGGTCCTAATAATGTGATTTAGATGGTTTCTTTTATATGATCAACTTAAGGAGCTTACTTGTTGATAATGGATGGCTTATTTTAATTGAACAGTCGATTGTGGGTTTTACCCTACTCTCAATGGAATTTTTTGTGTTGTTAATGAAGAGATTTCTAGGGTTAAATGGCGACTCTTTCTAGAGAACAAATCAAGGACTTCATAGGTGTTTTATCCATGGTGTTTACTTATGTAAACAACTAATGGTCTTACGTTTTAAACATCCAATGGTTCTGGGTGACATTGTTGTATGGTGATACGGGTTGAATGATGATGGAAAAAATGGAGGGTTACCATTAATAAGGTAGTCTTACCTATTAACTCATATAAATAGAAGGGATGATAACCATATTGTATTTATATGTAACCCTAATGAGGTATATCTTGTTATACCTAGCTTTTATATTACTAAATGATGGTAATTGGGTATGAATAGTCCTTGAATAACTAATACAACCATGGAGTACTCTGTTACTATTGTTAAAACCCTAGTATGCTATAACTTGATGGTTACACCTTGATTTATGTGTGGGTTCATACTTTATAATAGTATGGAATGTGATAGTGATGCTTCACCTTATGCATCCATGATCCAATGCGGATGCCATGAGCTGGCTTTGGGTATAAGTGTTGATTAGTAACATTGATATTATTTATCATGTTGATCCTAACTCTAATGCAAATAGATAAGGATGAGTATTCATGTTTAATATTCTTATATGATGGAATGATGGTGGAATAACATCCTTGACATGATCATAACCTTAATGTGTTAATTGGTGGTTATCATATCCACATGGTTGATACTTTCTTATGCTAAACATGTGCATTATGAATATGATGAGTGTTAATCACATCTAGATTCCTTGAATTTTGATGTAATAAAGGAATGTTCTTAATGTTAATATCACTCTTCTATGATTGTTTATGAATATCTCCTAGCTCATTAATGCAATATTGAGTTAATCTGGTGTATTATATGTAAGTGATGTTGTTGAGCCTTATTATAAAGCATAGAAAGATAATGATGATCTTGCAGGGAATAGTATGATGGTCTTAATGACCTTTGGGCATGGTTGAGCCCTGAATGAGGTGTAATCCTATTATGTTGATAAGGGTTGATACCCTATGATATTGTGAAAAGGATCTATATCTTATGATAGTATGATGAATAGTGTAGTCTCATGAATGACAAGTGAATAGTGCCATGTGATGATGAGATGAGAAATTATGTTTCACACATTTTATATATTTTTAAAGTTGTGATATTATATTATTTCTAGAAGTGAATTAGGGTTTGCATGTCCACTTGTTTGATTCAACCTTAATTTACCCAATTGGCATAACTAATCAAGTGCAACTCTAATCATGTAGTGCCATGTGCCGTAGAGCCATCTTCAGTATCAGAACTTGCTGGATGGTGAAATGAGTATTCCTAAGGGAAACTCAGAGCGCATATTGTTGAGTATGTGGGGGTGGTAGGTTGAGGATAAATCCTTATCATACACAATGTAGATTATGGAGGTTGTCTATGGTCATGCCTCATACATCTAATGTGATTGAGAACAGTTGCGGTCGTGTCTCGATGATTATACCATGATGTGATTATGGACAACTGTGATTGTACTTCGGATTAGAGGGTTTTGTATACCCTTGTTTCAAGTGCCATAACCTGTACCAAGGGCGGACTAGTGGTTATTAGCTTAACTATATGTCACTGTGGTGGCAGATTTGACTGATATGTCACTGCCTTTTTGCTCGTACTGACCGAGGGGAAGAGATCTTAGGATACCAACACTCCTAGATCTTGTACGGAATTGAATAGCCCTTTGTAGGGGTCGGTTGGAATTTGAATGGTACGATTCAAATTCTCTAGGGTGTAATAAAAGATGTAATATAACCATGTAGCATATTTGTTTAAGGTTATACACGACGTTTCACATTGGTTGATAACCCTTATTTGTTATATTTACATAAAGATGATGCTTTGAGCAATTAAGAGATTGTACATATACTTAGGTTGTGGATATGCTTAAGATTGTAGAAGCCTACATACAGTAGCCATGATTATGTTGTTAACTATACTGCTACTGCTGATTATAATCATGATGCTAGCTATCTCATATTGTTAATTATGTTTAGCATGCTAGCCATGCCTTTGTAATTAGAGATGCATATACTGCTAATCATGCTTATCTAGATAGTTGTGCTTATGTTTTTAGATCTTCTTATGATGCTGATATGTTCAACCAATTAGATATGCTCATGTTGTTAGCTATGCAATGTTATTAGACTTTCTCATGATGCAGGATATGCATGTGCTACTGAATTGCTTATATTGTTACACATGATAAAGGATGATAGCATGGATGATGATGATAGTTGTTATCTTATCCTTTATGTATTTTGTTAATCATTGGTACTTCTGAGCTTATTTGTTATATCTAATTAAACTATTTAATTACTTAAAAATGTTGTAATCAATAAATATTGTTGGAGGTTATATCTCTTGTTGGGACATGGGTCTCACCCTTGTGGTTCGCCACATTTTTTTTAGGTAATCAGAAGTGACAAAAACAAACATGTGGCAACAAAGAGGAACTATAGTAATGAATTTTTGAGAAAGTTGATTAGATGTCTAGTGTGTCCTAGAGTCGTCCCTGTACTCTCAGGTCTGGGTAGGAAAAGTTTGTATATGGTGTTTCTAACAAATCAAACTTTTGTTAGCATGTTAATGCTTGTTTGTGTGACATGAATGAATATTTTTCTCCTGTGTATATATATTTTGGCCAAGACGATTAACAATTTGTATCACATTCTTGACATAGTTGGATAAAAGAAAGATGTTGGGTTTTTATGCAAATGTTTCTGAGCAAGTGCTGACGTTGAAATCAGTTTTAATTTACCCATGTTTTTGGGTATGCGATTAATTAGTGATTGATTGGTCTTTATGTTTTGAGAAATCTCATTTACTGTAATGGGTTTCGCAAGTTGGTATCAGATCTTTAGGTTCACCGAGTCTTCAGGGACACTAGGACTTAGGACTAGGATGATGTCAAAATTAGGAATATGACATAAAAATATGGTGCATACTGCCTAATCTTAATACTTGGATGCCCTGGCCAGGTATTCAATTATTGAAGAAAGGTAAGTATGGAACTCTTAGAATGTTATCTTTCTAATTACTCTTATCAAGTAGTCATTTTGATACAATCTAAAGAGCATAACGCATAAGAAATCATGGTGTGAATATCTCAATCCTACCTTAAAGAGAATTGCATCATTATCTATCAAATCTTGAATGTTTGGTAAATATAAGAGAGAGATACAACACCATGAAATCTATATCTAAATACAAATAAGGAAAAGAGGAGTTCTTGAAGATGTGATTCAAGAAGATAATAAAGAAAAATATAGATAAGTCTATGATTATAAAGTGAACCAAGGTATGAAATCCACATAAGATAGAGAGAACTCCTATAACAAGTACAAAATGAGAAGATGAATGGGAACAATAGAAAAGAAATAAGGTGGAACCTGAGCTAATCTCAGACCAACCTATGTGTGTAAGAAAGTGTTAACGAAAATGTAGCAGGCATGTGAAAGAAATTAAGGGAGATGATCCCGATTTAATGAAACAAATGTGGAATATGAGTATTTACCTATTGATAAGTGGTTGAAAAATATAATAAAGTAAGAGAACATACCCAAGTTTGATAGATAGTCATCAAGGAAGGAGTAATGAGATATGTTAATCATGATGAATCCTATGCTAATGGCAAGGAAACAAAAATGAAAAAGATAAAATGATACATAAGAAGTTGTAATATGCATAATGAAAATAGAATAGATTACCTTTTGATAGTGACCCCTGAACAATGTTGTATGATGTGGGAAGTATGTTTCCGTTTGAGTCTTTCCTTTCTAGGGAAAAAATTTCAAGTGGATCATTTCCACTTGGTATGTGTGGATTCATTGTAAAGATGAGGGTGGATAGCTTATTATAGCATAAGGTTGCTTGGACTATGGTTCCAAGATCATAAAGTTTGTGATGAGTTTTCTTTTTCAGTCTTCTAATAATTAGGAAGACTCCTCTAATATTTCTTGATATTTGTTATGTCGGTCAAAGTGGATGACATAATGATGTGTGTTCCTTATAGAACATGAGGTGGATACCAAGGTAATGAATCCTAGTATCCAAGATGTATCAACATTATGAGACATATCTAAAGGTTGGAGATGTTTATTAAATGAACAATCCAAGTGTTTCTCTCCCTTAGAGAGAGAAAGAGAGTTGATGATGACTCTCTAAATGTTGTTTGAAAAACAAGTGATTCTATAATGTTGTGTGTGGTTCAGTGATAGTTGGGCAAGACCACTATTAAGGATAGATGGTTTGTTTGTCAATAGATATACGATATCGTGTTCCTTTAAGATAAACCTATGATCAAGTATCAATGCATAAGAGTTAGATTGGATGACATAATTGACATGACCATGATGAGTTTAGAGTTATTCCCTATAGACTAACCAATGTAGAAATAGAATTTATGAATAGGAGGAATAGAATGTTCCAGTCATGTCATACAAGTTATATCAAACTTTGAATGATGACATGTCAAAGTATTTCAAATATGGTGGAAAATATGATCAATATTTCTTCAAAAACCTTAGGGTTTCTGAAGCAGCAATAGCTATGAGACAAGTTGAACAAGAGTGAGATGGGGTTGATCAAATTTCTTTATGGGATCATGATATGTCTTATAAGTAGGTTGTGTAAATCCTAGTAAGGTGAAGATAGTGTTGTTTTTTCACCCCTAACAAGGTTGACTAGGAATGACGTTTCCTTGTATGGAATGACAACTTCCAACGTCAGCATTTCTTTTGATGTTGAACAAGAACTGACAAGAGTTCTAGTGTTAGTGTATAAAAAATAGGATGGATACATTGCCTTTTTTATGCTTCAAGTAATGGTGTGGGACACATGCCATGATTGTTAAAAAGCTAGCAAGTATGAATTTTGAGTAATGTGTTGATACAATAGATATAATTTTAGGATGATAGCTAGAATTTAAAGTTGAACATTACTACTAGAGTTGTACAGATGACACAACAAGTTTCTACATTCCATATTGAGAATGTCTTCTTCGGTGGGGGTTTTTGTGCTGAACCAAGATGACATATGTATTAATGATGTGAAATCACCATGATATGTAAATAACCATGTGAAGGTAATATAATGAGGTACAAAGGTAGTACCCATCTTTTTTTACCTTAGATTTCAGGGGCAAAATCCCTATTAGGGGTTTATAGTTGTAAGACCCCTAAACTTGCTTAATGAGTTGAATGAGATTAATTATCATAATTGAATTCTTATAACCATAATCTAAACTTTTGATATTCTTTGAAATCATAAGACAAGCTTAAGTTTCAAATTTGGTCCAATTTGGACATTGTTTGAGCATGTTATGCAATTTTATGCACATTTTGGACTTTTCTACAATTTACCCAATTGAGAGGTTTTCTTTGCAATTTATCACTTGCATTATGTTCCTTGGATATTATATCATCATTATTGATCTTGTTGAGACATGGGAAACCTATTTAAACCTTGGTGTGAAGGTGTTTTCTCCAAGGGTATTTTAGGGTTTACCCCTTCATGGATGAGCTACCTTTTGTAGCTATCAACGAATGAGTTATTTGTTTTTCTTGGAAATTCAAGAAACGAGGGATAAGCGTGTCTCTATAGATGGTGGGTTAGCTGCTTGTGTGTGTGATTGTATATAATTAATGGTTTAAGGCCATGGACACTTGGAAAGATACTAGAACTTAAACTTTTTCTTTTTCTTTATCATAAAGTTTCATATACTTATCCCTAAGCACCAAAACGTGCCATTTTCTCTTCACCACTTCCTTCCTTCTCCCAAACTCTTTCTCCCCCTCTGTGCTTCTGCGAATTTTCCTATCCAAAGAAGAAGAAAGTGGGGACCTTCTTGGAAAAGGAATCTAGGGTTGCAATTGACTTCATTTTAGGGTTGAAAAAGCTTCCTTCTAGTGATCTTGACCTAAAAGAGTAAGAATCCCCTTTTTTCCTCTATTTATTTCTTTTTTATGCTTCCTCCTACCTTTGTTCAGATTGGAACCTCACTTTTATATGGTAGAAATTTCTCTAAAGCTTTAAAACCTTACCTTTCTTGCTCCTTATGCTTAGGGTTTGCTCATTTGATGAAGAAAGGTGCTAGATGGACGAATTCATAGCTTATTCTTGGATTTTATACCCTACCTTCTGGAGTTTTATTCTGTGTGGCATTTCATCTTCTCATTAGAGGTATGTTTTGTAACTTTCTCCATGTTTATTGCTTACCATAAGCTTGGTAGCTCATGTTCTTGCTTGAAAATGATGATCCATGCCCTAAAAAGCTATGCTTGACTTCGATTTTGATTTTTATAATGTTCCCTATTCTGATTTCAATTCTATATGAACCTGTTATCATGTGTACATTATTACTAAGGTATAATATGACTTTGACCAGGTTGGTTTGACAACCTATGGTGCTAAGAACCTATGAAACAATGGTCAATTTTAGGGTTTAAAGCTGATTTCTTCTATAAACCCATGACCTGATGATGGTACTATTGCAACAACCCTATGATGTTGTCTTCATAATAACTGATGGTCAAGCTCAAAGGTGTCAGATGATGGTGAAAACCTATGGTCACCCCCTTAGGTCAGGTTTTCGATCAATTAGAAGTATAATGATCAACCATTAAGTACCCTACTGATGTTATCAATCAATGATAACATTAGCTTAACATTTGATGTTGATTAATGAATATAGTGTCGATATAACAACCTATGGTGAGTTAATGCTCACTAATTATGGTGGATAAGGTCTCTAGAACCTATGGTGAGTTAATCATTATAGTTGTAGCGTCAATTAAGCCTTGGACCAATGGTTTCTTGAGTCACTTGATGCAATGGTCGGACCTATACCTTAATTGATGGTTTTAACATATGAACTTGACCCAATGGTCAAGATATAATGTTTATTCCTCCAATAAAGTGGAATAATGTCTAATGTAATATGTTGGTACTAATAATATTATTTATATGGTTTCCTTTATATGATCAACTTAAGGAGCTTACTTGTTGACAATGGATGGCTTGTTTTAACTGAACAGTCGATTGTGGGTTTTACCCTACTCTCAATGCAACTTTTTATGTTGTTAATCAAGCAATGTCTAGGGTTAAATGATGACTCTTTCTAGAGCACAAATCGTGGACTTCATAGGTGGTTTATCTAAGGTGTTTACTAATGTAAACAACCAATGGTCTTACCTTTTAAACATCCAATGGTTCTGGGTGACATTGTGGTATGGTGATATGAGTTGAATGATGATGGAAAAATGGAGGGTTACCCTTAATAAGGAAGTCTTACCTATTCACTCATATGAATAGAAGGGATGATAACCATATTGTATTGATATGTAACCCTAATGAGGTGTATCTTGTTATACCTAACTTTAATATCACTAAATGATGGTAATTGGGTATGAATAGTCCTTGAATGATTAATACAATCATAGAGTACTCTGTTACTATTGTTAAAACCCTAGTAAGCTATGACCCAATGGTTACATCTTGATTTATGTGTGGGTTCATACTTGAGAATAGTATGGAATGTGATGGTGATGCTTCACCTTATGCATCCATGATCCAATGGGGATGTCGTGAGTTAGGGTTTGGGTATAAGTGTTGATTAGTAACATTGATATAATTTATCATGTTGATCCTAACTCTAATGCAAATAGATAAGGATGAGTATTCATATTTAATATTCTTATATGATGGAATGATGGTGGAATAACATACTTAACATGATCATAACCTTAATGTGTTAATTGGTGGTTATCATAGCCACATGGTTGATACTTTCTTATGCTAAACATGTGCATTATGAATATGATGAGTGTTAATCACATCTAGATTCCTTGAATTTTGATGTAATAAAGGAATGTTCTTAATGTTAATATCACTCTTCTATGATTGTTTATGAATATCTCCTAGCTCATTAATGCAATATTGAGTTAATCTGGTGTATTATATGTAAGTGATGTTCTTGAGCTTTGTTATAAGGCATGGAAAGATAATGATGATCTTGAAGGGAATAGTATGATGGTATTAATGACCTTTGGGCATGGTTGAGCCCTGAATGAGGTGTAATCTTCTTATTTTGATAAGGGTTGATACCCTGTGATATTGTAAAAAGGATTTATATCTTGTGATAGTATGATGACTAGTGTGGTCTCATGAATGGCAAGTGAATAGTACCATGTGATGATGAGATGAGAAATTATGTTTCACATGTTTTATATCTTTTAAAAGTTGTGATATTATATGCTTGCTAGAAGTGATTTAGGATTTGTGTGTCCACTTGTTTGATGCAGCCTTAATTCACCCAATTGGCATAACTAATCAAGTGCAACTCTAATCATGTAGTGCCCTATGTCGTAGGTCCATCTTCAGTGTCAAAACTTGCTAAATGGTGAAACCAATATTCCTACGGGAAACGCAGAGGACATATTGTTGAGTATGTGGGGGTGGTAGGTTGAGGATATATCCTTGTCATCCCTAATGTAGATTGTGGAGGTTGGCTATGGTCATGCCTCATACAACTGATGTGATTGAGAATAGTTGCAGTCGTGTATCGGTGATTATAACATGATGTGATTGAGGACACATGCGGTTGTACTTCAGATTAGAGGGTTTTGTATACCCTGGTTATCAATATATATATATATATATATATATATATATATATATATATATATATATATATATATATATGTGTGTGTGTGTGTGTGTATCAAGAAGCCCCAAATCCTTGATTTGGCCGGGATGCACTACTTTGGGCCTGTGACATGTATCAAGGGTGGACTAGTGGTTATCAGCTTGACTATATGTCATTGTGGTGGCAACTTTGACTGATATGTCACTGCCTTTTTACTCGTACTGACTGAGGGGAAGAGATCTTAGGATACCGACACTTCTAGATCTTGTAGAAACCAAATAGCCCTTCATAGGGGTCAGTTGGACTTTGAATGGTACGATTCAAATTCCCCAATGCATAATAAAAGATAATACAGTCGTGTAGCATATTTGTTTAGGGTTATACATGACGTTTCACATTGGATGATAACCCTTGTTTGTTATTTTACATAAAATGATGCTTAAAGCAATTAAGACATAATAGATATACTTAGGTTGTGGATATGCTTAACATTGTAGATGCATACATACAGTAGCCATGATTATGTTGATAACTATACTGCTACTGCTGATTATAATCATGATGCTAGCTATCTCATGTTGTTAGTTATGTTTAGCATGCTAGCCATGCCTTTGTAACTAGAGATGCATATACTGTTAATCATGCTTATGCAGATAGTTGTGCTTATGTTGTTAGCTCTTCTTATGATGTTGATATGTTCAACCAATTAGACATGCTCATGTTGTTAGCTATGCTATGTTACTAGACTTGCTCATGATGCTAGATATGCATATGCTACTGAATTGCTTATATTGTCACACAAGATAAAGGATGATAGCCTGGCTAATGATGATAGTTATTATCTTCTCCTTTATGTATTTTGTTAATCATCAATACTGTTGATCTTATTTGTTATATTTGATTAAATTGCTTAACTATTTAATTACTTAAACATGTTGTAATCAATAAACCTTGTTGGAGGTTATATCTCTTGTTGGGACATGGGTCTCACCCTTGTGATTCGCCACATTTTTTTAAGGTAATCAGAAGTGACGAAAACAAACATGTGGCAGCAAAGAGGAGCTATAGTAATGAATCTTTGAGAAAGTTGATTAGATGTGTAGTGTGTCCTAGAGTCATCCCTATACTCTCAGGTCTGGGTAGGAAAAGTTTGTATATGGTGTTTCAATCAAATCAGACTTTTGTTAGCAAGTTAATGCTTGTTTTTGTGACATATATGAATAATGTTCTCCTGCGTATATATGTTGTGGCCAAGATGATAGAACAATTTGTATCAATGGCATAGTATGGATAAAAGAAAGATGTTGGGCTTTTATGCAAATGTTTCTGAGTAGGTGCTGACGTTGAAATCAGTTTTAATTTACCCATGTTTTTGGGTATGCGATTAATTAGTGATTGATTGTGCTTTATGTTTTGAGTAATCTCGTTTAGTGAAATGAGTTCTCACAATTTTATTCACCCAAGCATCTCACCTTTGGGAGCCACTATCCTATTTGTGAAGAAGAAAGATGGCTCAATGTGGATGTGTATTGACTACCGTATGCTCAACCAAGTCACAGTGAAGAATCATTATCCACTACCACGCATCGACGATCTCTTCGACTAGCTCAAGTCTGACACTTTCTTTTCAAAGATGGACTTGCGAAGTGGTTATTATCAGATGCGAGTGAAGGATGAAGTCATATCAAAGACATCCTTTAGAATCAGATATGGGAATTATGAATTCTTGGTCATGCCTTTCAGTTTGACCAATGCCCCTGCTACCTTTATGGACATGATGAATCGAGTATTCCGTCCCTACCTTGATCGGTTTGTTTTGGTATTCATCAATGATATCTTAATATATTCTGAGTCAGAAGAACAGCATCACGCACATATGAGACTGGCACTCAATACACTACAAGAGAATCAATTGCATGCAAAATTCTCAAAGTGTGAGTTCTGGATAAAAGAAGTAATGTTCTTGGGTCATGTAATCTCTTCTGGACATATTGTCATTGACCCTACAAAGGTAGAATCTATAACCAAGTGGAAGGCTCTGAAAAAACCATCAAAAATCTATAGTTTCCTCGGTCTAATAGGTTATTACCAAAAATGTATCAAGAATTTCTCAGAGCTAGCCACACCTATGACAAAGTTGACGAGAAAAGAGGTCAAGTTTGTTTGGACTCTCGAGTGTGAAGATAGCTTTCAGAAGTTGAAACAAAGCCTAACATCTGCACCTATACTTGCATTACCAATTGAAGGCAAACCCTATGTCATTTTCACTGATGCCTCTAAGAAAGGCTTAGGGTGTGTTCTTATGTAAGAAGGTAAAGTGATTGCTTATGCCTATCACCAGTTGAAGCCGAATGAAGAAAACTAGCATACACATGATTTAGAGCTAGCAGCCACTATTCATGCTCTAAAAATATGATGACACTATATATGTGGAGTCAAGTTTGAGGTCTTCTCTGATCAAAAGAGTTTAAAGTACCTATTGACACAAAAGGACTTGAATCTGAGACAACATAGGTGGATAGAATATCTTAAGTACTATGACTTTACCATCACATATCATCCCGGTAAAGCTAACATAGTGGTTGATGCCTTAAGTCAGAAGAGAACTGGTACTTGTGCTGCTATAACCTATTCAATATTGAAGAACATGGAGTATGTTTCTTGCTGACAACCACAACCTGTGGAAATTCCAAATGAAGAAGCTACCGACAAGTTATGTGTTCACATGGCTAGCTTATCCATCACCCCAACATGGATTTCAGATATTGTTGCCGCCCATTTTGAAATTCCTGAGTTAGAAGAAATGAAGACCTTAACCATGAAGCCACAGTTTGATTTCTCTATTAGAGTAGATGGTGCTCTCCTCTTTCGACATAAATTATGGATCCCTGCTATCAGTGACTTATGAAAAAAAGTTTTGAGCGAAGCTCAAGGGTCTAAGTACACAATTCATCCTAGCACGACAAAAATGTACAAGGACCTATAACTAAGCTTCTGGTGGAAGAATATGAAGAAGGATATAGCCCTATATGCGTCTAAATGCTTGACTTGTCAACAAGTGAAGATAGAACATCAATAATCTGGAGGTCTTCTCCATCCGCTTGAGATTCCATAATGGAAATGGGAGAAGATAACTATGGATTTTGTTACTAGTTTTTCCAAGACCAGAAAGGGATATGATGCTGTGTGGGTAGTCATCGATTGTTTGATAAAATCTGCCCACTTTCTACCTTTCAAATCCAACTATAAGGTCAAAGACATGGCACAACTATATGTGGAGTTGATAGTTCATCTACATGGTGTACCCAAGGTGATAGTATATGACCGTGACCCAAAGTTCACCTCTTGATTATGGAGTCAAATTCAAGAAGAGATGGGAACTGACCTACATTTCAGTACTACGTACCACCCACAAACTGATGGCCAGTCTGAAAGAACTATACAGATTCTAGAAGATCCACTACGTGCATGTGTCATGGACTGAGGAGGTGCATGGGACAAATATCTATTATTGGCTGAGTTTGCATACAATAATAGCTAGCGAGCCAGCATTGGGATGCCTCCATATGAAGCCTTATATGGTCGACCTTGTCATTCTCCATTGCATTGGGATGATGTGGGAGAACACACTCTTTTGAAGACTGATAACATACAAATGATGATAGAGAAGGTTCAGTTGATTAAGAAGTGTATGAAAGCCACACAAGACCGACAGAAAATGTATGCTGAAAAGCATATGTCTGATGTAAGCTTCTTAGTGGGAGACCATGTGTCCTTAAAAGTCAAGCCTATACGCTCTATTGCAAAATTTAAAGTCAAAGGAAAGATTAGTCCTCATTATCTGGAACCTTTTGATATTTTACCTAAGATAGGAGAGGGTGCATATTGTCTAACTCTTCCTCCTACTTATGACAAGATCCACAATGTCTTTCATGTCTCTGTGCTGAGGAAGTACGTGAAAGACCCTTCTCATGTGCTCATGATAGAACTTGTGGAGATTCATGAGAATATGACCTACGAGGAGTTACCAGTGAAGTTTTTTGACACTGGGTGAAACAGTTGAAGAACAAAGAGATTGAACTAGTGAAAGTCTTGTGGAAGTATCATGGGATAGAAGAATCTACATGGGAACTTAGAGACGAGATGATGCACACTCACCCTTCCCTTTTTGTTTGATATTTTGGGGATGAAATCCTTTTTAACGGTGGAGTGCTTTAATGAACCGAATTCCTATGTACATGAAATTCCATCCTATTCATATAGATATCTTACTTTTCTTCTCTGTTTGTCCTTTGTTAATTTTGTGGAAATTGAGGGACTTGGAGTAAATATGCATGCAAACTTAAGGAGTTAGTTCACAATTACCTCAGTTAATATGTTTTTAGGAGTTATGTTGCAAAATGTCCATAAAAACAAAATGGTTGTTGAAATAAAATTAGAAATAAAACTTAATGTAATTACAAGTAGTAAATAAGTATCATAATCACCCCTTTACCTCTCTCTTCATAAAAAGAAAATTAATCTTAGGAGGGTATTAACTTAATTTATGGCCCTTTAATTAATGAGGGAGTATTACCTCATAATTTTCATCCAAAAATGTTAATAGAAAATCTATTTCAAATAAACTTAAATTCTTATGCATTAACACATTAAAGACCAATATGGTGATTAATTGTCAAAAGGTGAATAAAAATGAAATTTAAAGGCATAGGAATATTTTAGACTTTATTGTGGACCTATGGTTCAAATTTGGGATCAATTGACCCTTGTTTGACTCATCAAATCATTTTTTAAAAGAATTGAATAAGGTTTTATTAAGAAATTAATAAAAATACATGTATATCACTCATTTAACCTATATTCACTGCATTTATATTGTAACGCCTTACTAGACTAGGTGTGGGAGCTGTGGGATGTTGATTTCTTGATCTGACGGTCACCTAGTCATCTTCTAGCTCAGAGTCCCGCAAAGAACAAAATGTTTTTGGAGAGATATTAGCCCAATCGATTCCTTAGTCAATTCCCCATCTTTTTTGATGATTTCTTTTGCTCTAAATTTGTGAGGCTCTGATGTTTTAAATGGGACATTATTCGTCGCCAGTTTCAACCAAAATGAGAAATGCCCAAATCCTAAGATAGGAGCTTCTTACCTCCAACTCACCTTCCCCTCATACCACCGACACACCTATATATACCCATGCCTAGAGCTCCACCAAGGCACCCACAATAGCTAGCTACCCTCAATTCGACTAAAGGCACTCACCACCTCCACCAACTTCTCGAGACCTCCCGTAACCTAGCGGCATCCCCCTCAGGTTGTAGGCAAGACCAATAAAGCAATTGTTTGCCCAGGTCAGTTCGCCACCTCCTTTCCTTCAATTCTAGTCCCTTAGTTTGCATTTTCGTTTAGGTTTGTAGATTTGCCCAATTTCTGAGCTTGTTGCTTGAGGAGAGCTAGGTGCCATGGCTGGCTCATGAGAGGGGATGAATCCCCAGGTTGAATTGTCCAAACCAACCCCCTCATTTCTTCTTCATTTGTTCTTCGCCCCAGGGGCATAAACGACTTTCTGCCTTGTTTTTAATCCTCATTGATCAAAGTCAGTGAATAGTGGACCCGTGAACTGGCCACGAGTGATTAGGCCAGCTCATGCGGGTCCCAACCCCCTTCGCATTGCTTCTCACGAGACTTATTTCCCACGTGGCATTTTTTTGAATTCTTATTTGCTAGTTTTAGAAATTCATAACTAATTACTCGATTATCAAAAAATATAAATAAATAGGCTATGGATTCAGAAAAATAAATCCTATCTAGTAAAAATGATTCCCAAGTCTGATTTATAAGTTTTTTAAAAAGATTTTTCTATGAACCAAAATAACTAATTAAAAAGCCCTAAAATGCATAAATAATTCATTTTAACCTCAAATTGACTAAATAAATATTTTTTTAATTAGAATAATATACCCCATTGTTTGGGATAGTTTTCAAAACCAAAATTGAAGTTTTATCTAAAAGGTCAAAAATTAGGGTTTCAACCCTTAAACTATTTCAAACCCTAATTCTTGTGATTAAACACTTGTACTTTGGATATAAGGATCTTAGACATCAATAATTGAGGAAAAGTCAAATCTAGGATTACTCAAGTGAGGTATGTGCATTCTAACCCTATGTTGGGAAATTTTTAAATGCAATCCTATTTTCCCAATGAGGCATGAGCCTATTTTAATTTATTTTTGATCATTGCATAAATTGTTCTAGGGTCTTGGACCCCACTTGAAATGTTGTTAAATTCTTATATCTGCCATTGAAATACTTTAGCATGATGATGAAAATGACTAATTAACTAATATAGTGTACATACGTACAACCACCCATAGTGGGCATGTGTAAATTCTCCCAGGCGAACATGATAATTCTCCCCACTTTATAAATATTTTCATGTGCCTGGGAATGTGTAAATTCTCCCTCACCTAGAGGATGAGGTTAGGTAGGTGCCTCAATCCTATGTTAGCTTAATGTAGTCATATTTAATCATGCATGCTCTCTCTTATTATTAATTAAACTAGTAGAATTCTTTATTGTGTTACTTGCCTCATACTATTGAACTCTCATAGTTAGTGAACTTTTATCTTGCCATATTATAAGATGTTAAAAGGTCCTTATTCCTTGATTGACACATACATTTTTATCTCCTTTTACTGGGTGACCCCAACCACCCAGATCCAGGACAAGGGATAGAACCAAGACAAGGAGTAGCTGATCAGGAGTGAGACTACCACGATGGCTAGGTTACTATTTCTAGATCCTATAGCCTACTTTCTAGTTTCTTTTTCAAACTTTTGAAATAAAGATATGTAATAGCATAGGTTTTCTTCCACTGCTACTGTTGACAATTTATTTCTATTTGGTCCATGCTTATTTAAATGGAATTATTATGCATGCATCCTTCATCTTAATTTTTATAAAAAGATGTATGTTGTGTATTTTCCATTAGATTTTAGTAAGGATGTGATCTCACCTCTTTACAAGAAATTGAAACCAAAATACCATAGTTTCCATTGAAACATTTATCATTCTATTAGGCATGTAGGGTTACCACGGTCATTGTTTGACTAGAGGCCTGAACTCTGATTCTGCGATGCACCTTCAGGCGAGGCGAACACGGTAGAATGTGTAAAGAGAGATCTTTAGAGTCTAGTAAAGATGAGGACTCATATGCATAGGAATGAGGACCTCTGTGTCTCCAAAGCTTTCTGGACAACATGGGAAATAAGGGAACAAGCTCAAAATCTATAATCATTAAGCCACCACATGAAAACATTCTTGAAAACTTATCAAAACAATGCCCAGGGAAAGGCAAAGGCAATGGGTGAGTTACCATGATCGAAGAAGTGAAAAATAGTCAAGATGGTGAATCACCAGTGAGTACATCAACAATATCTATAGGGTACGAAGACTCAGAGTGAACTGGGACAACCTAATGATTGGAAAAAGATAAGGGGGTACATTGATCCTTACCGTCGACTCAATTTGGTCAGAGGCTGTAGATAGGGCCGTGCTAGGAAGGTATTTTCTAGAGATACAAATCGATTAGGTGGGGGAGTCTCGGGGCTCTAGCAATCAAATTTGAGGATGAGGAGTAAGGCCTGAGGTCTAGTGGTGCTATATGACACCTTATATAGACAAGTAGTGGGTCAGAGCACCCTTTGCAACTCAAGGTGGCATGGTTGTGGAGAGCCTTAGCTAGGTGTTTCTTAAATGGAGGGAGAGAGAAGATGAGTGAGGGCTCGTTAGAAATGGTAGGGTAAGGCAGATTCAACAATGAGAAAATCTCATGGAGAGATGCATTGATGGGGGAGAAAAGAATTGAGAAATAAAGAATTCTAAAACTGTTTCTGTCCGCAAGAAAAATGGAGGTAGAGGACTAGAAAATGACTGTTGGATCATGTAATAATTAAACACTAGCTATTTGAGCGTCTTCCTAGAAGAAAGTAAAATAAATTGAAGGTGTGAGAGGTAATAAGTCTCGAAACATTGGGTCACATTGTTGCAATAATGATATATAATCCCTTAAATCTAATTCAAAACTATATGGTGACGCACATGATTCGCTCAAACATGGTCAAAATGAATCCAAATTTGGACCAAATGTTTAATTAGTGATTTAGATAGTTCTTACACTATTCCTTTTCCATTTTGTCCATTTTAGTCCATTAATACATTAAAAGTCATTATTTTGAATTATGTACATAAAAATTGAATCAAAGTGTAATATCTTTTCATAATTGTTTCCCTTGACTTCAAAACAAGATGATAAATGAGCATCCTTCTCAAAATATAATTTATAACCATTTTGATGATTTAATACTATCTTAGAGGAGGGAGAAAAAGGAAAGAGAAACTACTATTTATCAATTTGAGTTAATTGAATCATATTATACAGATGAAAGAGACATTATATAAATGAGTCTCATTTTAATATTTCTTACTTCATTTTCATATAATACATACCATTTTATGGTCTTATTACATTAAACCCCTCAAATATTATATTTAGGAAAACTCCACTCTAGTTTTTAAATTAGCTTTGAAAATTGGGGTGTGATGATTCTACCCACCTTAAAATGAACTTTGTCCTCGAAATTTTCTAGGGTACTACCCACCTTAGGTTTCTTGTTACTTCTTCATTCAATCAAAGCTAGCATACTAAAATTTTTATGAAAAGAAACATATTTAATAAAAGGTTCATGTGGACATAAATTAACTATTACATCATTCCTCATCTTCCTTTTCTACTTCCATAATGAAAACCCTAGATTATCTCTTAGGTGGAGGATTATGGTTCCTATTCTAATATGGAATTCATCCTTCTTCAGCAACTTTAGGCAACTCAACATGTGGTGTCCATTCTCTCCACAATAGAAGCATGCTCCTGTACCTTATTTGCATGCACCTACATGGTTTTCCATGCATGTTGAGCATAAGGGCTTCTCAACTTCTACAGTAAGCTTATGTGCCTTCCTCTTATGGTTGTTTGGAGGTTGATATTGGTTGTTCTTCTGAGGAGCTTCCATCTAGTAGGACCTTCTGAGAGGGTATTCTAGCTATAAGGCTGCATCCAGAGCAGCCTATAGGGTCATGTGGTCTCTTCCTGATAGGCGAAGATTAGGTGGGTCTTAAGTCCTCATATGAACTTCTACATTCTGCATTTCTTATCATAATCATAACCATACATATGTAGGATCCTGAACTTCATGGTATATTGGGTAACTGTCATGTCACCCACCTGAGCTAGATTGGCAAACTCTTACTCCTTCTTCTCTATCATGGCTTTAGACACATAGTGCTCCTGGAAGGCCTCCACAAATCCTTCCCAAGTGAGTGCTAGTGCATTGGCCACTCTTGAATTGAGAAAATTCTCCCATCATGTATGAGCATCTCCTTTAAGCATATGGGTCGCGAAACAAACCCTAGAATGTTGGGGACAATCCATGACACAAAACCAATGCTCCATGCTCCTAATCCATTCTTCTCCTTGGTGACAACATCATCTTCTCCTTCTACAGAAAAGGAGTAGGGCCTAGTGTTCAAGAAGTCCACTAAAGGTAGATTGTGGTGTCTGGGTTTTTGTTGTCCTTGTCCTAGGGCATTGGTGAGCATTTGGACAAAGTCCTCCAAGGTTGCCTTAGGGTTCCTTCTTGGTCCACTTCCCTTAACAAAAGAGCTAGCACCATCATCCTTGTCATTTCCCTTGTCTGATTTCATAGGGGCCATTTAGAAAACAAGGTACACCTAAGGCTAGAACATGTGAATATTTAGCTTAGTGCCCATCTACTTATTTGTCCCTCGTACCATATTATAATGCCCCTCCAAGTATATATATGTAAGTGGAATCAAACCCTATGTTATCCATAACATGGGTCACCTGGCTCGGAGGAACATTACAATACATGATATACATAGCAACAAGATAAATGAAACACCATGTATTAACTCAAAATATAGATTCATACATTGTTCTTGAAGGGGAAAACATTGTCTTATATAAATATCAAACCATGTTACATGTAGGCTAAGCAAATATAAAGCAAGAAATGATAAACTAGACTAGATAATCCATTGAGTGGTAGATGGAACCCCACCAAGCTAAAGTCTCCTTTGATGCCAACTACACTGAAGGGCTCATTTCAATTCTCTTTGGTCCTTGTTATAGGTACATATTATCCCATGACCATGCGAAACAAAGACATACATCAATAAGCAGCACTATACATTTTATAAGAATTGAAAATTAAGCATATATACTTGACTTGAGAGAAAATCTTGACATGTGTTTCACTTAAGAATTTTTGATTACTTGAATACTATTACATAAAGAATCGAATAAGTAAAATATGCACTCTCTATGATATGCCCACTTATGGACCATAAATGGCATGAATATTCATGATTTTTCTAAAAAGCCAATAACGACCCCTTGAGGTCCATTATTGGCATGAAAGCCATATCGACCGATCGAGGTACATGATGGATGGAGCATATAAAACTTAATCAAATTCTTATAACATGATTCTTAATATGAACATTAGCATCGTCTTGAACATTAAATCTTTAACATGATGGAATTTATCCCTCTTGAAACTTGGAAGTTCAAATCCATTAATCATTAATCATAAATAGTTAATCATTTAATCATAATCTCTAATCTTAATGGGAATGATAACCATAAGACATAGGATATAGAAATCATCAAGACATTTATATATGAACATGATTAGAGCATTGAACTTGAAACTAGAAGCATAATTCATAAGTCCTACATATCATACAATTCAATCAATGCAAATATGTATAGTGGTATGACCCACTTACTTTGGAGCAACGTAGATCCTAAGTTGGTCTCTCAAATCTTGAGTCAAATCCTAAGTCTCATGAAAATAACATGATTCCTATTAATTATCACTTAGATAACACCTTAAACACTAAATTTATATTTTAGGAAAACATGATCTTATTGTACTGAATTAGGGTTAGTGTTACTGATTAGGTCATTCCATTTTAGAAAAGTCAATTTAGTATTACTAAATTAATGATCATATTACTCAAAAATCAAGTTTTTAGGGTTCTTCATTAAAAATTTGAACATCTAGGCAAAACATGGTTTGAAAACCCTAAAATCGAGATCTTTGTCAAAAATAATTTCCAATGAGTATTTGCATTTATTTTTCTGATCATCCATTGATTTACTATGAATTTTTGAAGAATTGACCAATTCGAAAATTGGAAAAATCAATGTGAGCTTCTATTTATCCTCGTGGGTCAATTGGAATTGGTCAACTAGAAAAGGGAATCACCCCAACGGGTCAGCAGTCAACTAAAAGAAAAAGGCGAGAAAACCCCAAACTGTCCATGGTGTGTGTTCCATGATAATTAAGGATGTGGGGGAAAACTTGTCATTTTGAACATTATTATCATGAGATGCGCGTAGAAAAGAAATTGAAACCAAAATACCATAGTTTCCCTTGAAATGTTAATCATTCTATTAGGCATGTAGGGGCACCACAATCATTTTAGGATTGGGTTTCTTCTCCCTCGCAAGCCATGGCTAGAGAAGTAGCATAAAGGCATGAACTATGATTCTATGACACACTGTCAGGTGAGGGGAACACGATAGAATGATTAAAGAGAGATCTTCAGAGTCCAACAAAGATGAGGACTCATATGTGAAGGGACAAGGACCTCTACATCTTCAGATGTTGCCAAACAACATGTGGAATAGGGGAACATGCTCAAAATTTGTAATCATTAAGTCATCGCATGAAAACATACCTGAAAAATTTATCAAAACAATCGTCAGGGAAAGGCAAAGGCAATGGGTGAGTTCCCATGATCTGAGAAGTGCAAAATAGTCAAGACAGTGAATCTCCAATGAGTACATCAACAACAACTATAGGGTATGATGACTCAGAGCAAACCAGGGTAACCTAATGAATAGAAAAAGATTAGGGGGTAACGTTAATGCTTATCGAGGACTCAATTTGGCTAGAGGAAGCAAATAGGGCCATGGTAGGAAGGTATTCTCTGAAGATACAAATCGAGTAGGTGGGGGAGTCTCAAGGATGTAATGATCAAATTAGAGGATGAGGAGTAGCGCCTGAGGCCTGGTGGTGCTATGTGACGCCTTATATAGGCAAGAAGTGGGTCAGAGCACCCTCTGCAACTAGGGGTGGTGTGGTTGTGTAGATCCCTAGTTGTGCAGTTCTTAAATGGAGGGAGAGGGAGGATGAGTGAAGGATCATTAGAAATGGTATGGGAGGAGGATTTAAGAATGAAGAAATATCGTGGAAAGATGCATTGATGGGGGAGAAAAGAATTCGAGAATAAAGCATTCTGACACTGATTTTGTCCGCAAGACAAATGGAGGTAGAGGATGACAAAACGATCATTGGATCGTGGAATAATGAAATGCTAACCATCCAATCACGTGACTAGAAGGAAATACAAGAAATTGAAGGCATGACAGGCAATAAGTCTCGGAGTACAGGGTGACATTGTAGCATTAATGATATATAATCCATCAAATCTAATTCAAAACTATATGGTAACCTACCTAATTCATTTTGGAAGGTCAAACATGGTCAAAATGAAACCAAATTTGGACCACATATCCAATAAGTGGTCTAGACCCTTCTGGCACCCTTAGTTTTCTATTTTGTCCATTGTATGTCCATAAATATATTAAAAGTCATTATTTTGAATTATGTAAATAAATTTTAAAACAAAGTGTAATATATTTTCATAATTGTTTCCATTGAATTCGAAATGAGATGATAAATGAGCATCATTCTCAAGATTTAATTTATATCCCTTTTTATGCTTTAATACTATCTTAGAAGAGGCTGAAAGAGGAAAGGGGAATTACTATTTGTCAATTTGAGTGAATTGAATCATATAATGCACAAATGAAAGAGAAAATATATATAGAGTCTCATTTTAATCTTTCTTACTTCATTTTCATATAATAAATACCATTTATGGTCTTTTTACATTAAAACCCTAAACTATTGTTATTTAGGAAAACTCCATTCTAAGATTTAAATTATCTTTGAAAATTGGGGTGTGACAGAGCTTCGATAATGCCCAATGTTGTGATAAGTGAAAGGATTATGTGCACCATCATCCTCCAAGAAAATGCTTTACAAGGAAACCTTTACTATAGAGAGATGGTAGGTAGGTGATCTACCACTATTTATCCATACTTGAGATATCATGCCCCAGTGCCCCCAACTTCAACAACACTGAGCTCTATCCCTACAACCTACCCACCAACCAATGCCTTGCCTATAACAACCTCCAAGGAACAACAACATCAACCCTCAAGGACAACACCCACTAGTTTTGAGGCATGTCTGATGCTTATTTTTCATTTTTGTGTGTATGTTGGGGATGACTGTTTACTAATTGAAGGTATTGAACATTTAAATCTAATCCCATAAAAATTTTGTTTGACTGTAGATCTTCTAATACTTTTATATCCTCCAAACACGTTGAGATGTTATAATTAGAGCCAGCCTACTTGTAATATATACACTACAAGAAAAATAAACATTAACTACACTTAGTATAGCTACATGTAAATCATATATAGCTAAAACTACATGTTGTTACATATCGGATAAGTGTAATGAAATAAACTGTAACTAAAACAAATCAGATAGACATATTGTTCCTTACGGATGATCTATTTTTATTTATTAAAATTTGATTGACTAGTTGTCTATCAAATCGAGGCGGGAAAAAAGAATTTAGTAGTGCCGCTGCACACCACATGGATTACCTCCAAATACTTGTTTAATTTTTAATTTTCCCTCCCACTAACCAAATCTCTTATTCTCCTATTACAAAATCCCTAGTTTGCATCACGCCTATGCTCCGGCCGTTCTTCACGAAAAGGTGAGATATAATGCCAGAGAGACCTTCCTCCATTCTGGTTCCCAAGTTATGGACAAGTCACATCGTCTCAGTAATCAGATCAATGGACGACTAGGTTGGGGAATCCATCGCAACTCTCCAGCGAGCAGTGTTACCTGCCTTTCTATGCACAATAACAAAGCGGGTCCCGATTTCGGAGGAGAGCACTTCGGATAGTGGTATTCCCACCATGCGTGGAGCAAACAGTTGGTCCTTTTCTTCAGAACCCATCATCCACATGTTGATCTGAGACGTTTAGGTGATTTCTGTCAAAAACTACACTTTTTTATATTATTGTAGATTCATCAATCTTGCTTCTCTTATTTCCTTGTTAAAGATGCGTTTATAAAACATTGTTTATTGTCATGGCTGATCAATTATGTTTTTCATTCTTCATGAAACTATTAGGATATTCATGGTTGGCTTTCACTTAATGAACCTGATGCTTACTAAGTAAAACATTGTGAATCCTGAACTATATCACAATCATTTTTGGGCATTAACGTGCCTGATTCCAAATCATATACTTACTCTTGCAGTTATGCTCTACCAGTTTGGTGTATAGTAAATGACTAATCTTAGTTGCGTTTGAAACAATAGATTGCCTAATGATAGTTCCTTTTTCCCGCAAACATTTCTAAGGACGGTGATGGATTGTTGCCTTGATCAATAGGAGATATTTCTTTTACAGTTAATTTAACCATTGTTCCCTTTTATCTGGTTGTTCATATTATCTCGACCATCAATTTTGTGTTTTCTTCTCTCCTTGCACGACACATTGTAGGATTTTTCTAAAACAGAGATGTCTTATTGTAGTTCTGAAGTGAGGAGCACATATACAGATTTAGGAAGGCCAGCGGGTGAAAGTTTTTGTCCTTAACACTTCATTCATGCTAATGGAAACTCGTGATCACTAATTTACTATGACATTGATGTGCACACATATCACGACATGTTTGTGACCAAAAAGTATGTGAAAGCAATCTACGTGGGTGATTTAGTACACTAATAACAATTTGGTTGTCATTTACATATAGTAAAAAGTTATATTGATATTCACAATATATAGTATATTATATCCTTCGTGCGTTAAACGACTGTATAAAACTTGAGATTTCATTATACGCACTGCTCTTCAGGAGTGCAGCCACTGATGGTACATGCTTCTAGATAATCATAAATCTTAAAGACGTATCATCAATTGTTTCTCTACGACAATAATATTATTTATGATCACACTATTGGTCGAAGAATGTAGTGGTAACATCTCATGTTCTCAATCTATAAACCTTTCACACAAACCTAAATACGGAGGAAGATTCATGTTTCTTGCATCACACTTATTCCCATTTTCTGAGATCGAGAGATATATTTTACGATCATGATCAAAAACGTTTTATTCTGGTATTCACCATGCAAAACTCTTTTTTGTCATGCTTTACCATGATGGCTTACATAAAAGCATGTGAATTTTTAAATTATGAACTTGTCTTACGGCATTGTGTATATTTTAAGAAATAAATTACCCTATTTACATGATGGCATTGATATTGTTGAATGGTACTGCTAAACTTGTTCCATGATGCTTGTTTTGGCTGTGTAGTTTCATATTACATAACTCCCACTTTCAGTTGTCAAGGATTTAACTATTAGTCCCCCCCCCCCTCTAGTTGTGTTAGTGTGTGAGGATCCGACTCTAATTATCTGGAGTCACGTATAGCAGCTAATAGATTAACATCATATGGGTTCACGTGTTGTAATATGTTGATACCAAACTAACTACATAATTTTCACCTATACGTGTACTCTCAAGTAGTTCAAGATACTTCAACAATGATTGCCATAAATTCTTTATTATATCAATCAACATGCTTGCCTTGGATGGGTTTTTGTGGTGGAAAGTAGAATGCAATAGAATGTGCATGTCTTGGAAAGTGGTGTTACCATCAAACAAGTTATAGAAGGGGACAATGGATTGAAAAGTGAGACAAGAAAACGCCATGAATGATAAACTGAGGTACGTGATACTATCTTTTACTTTTTTCTTTGATTGTCATCATTTTAGACACTGAAACTCTCACTCTACAAGATCAATTGATTTCAGTTCATAATCGTAGTTGGGATATCAAAGATTTCATGCCCACATGAGCAATTTTTCAATCATGTGCAATAATAATATGCATTAGTTATGAAACATTTAGAACAGGATAGCAATTTGAATCTAGGATATGCCTTTGTGTTTATTAGAGAACATTATGCTTGACTGATACAGGGGGAGTCCCACATTGATATGAATGATTATCTAGTATATATGTGATTAGATATAGTAATGTACGCCACACATGTTTAAAAAAGCATTGTATTACCCATTGACCACTTTAGATATAACATCTATATGTCCCTATGGAAGTGGAATTATAGATAAGAAACTCCTAAGATATCCTTTATCCTCATATCCTCCCTTTCTCTAAAGCTAATGTTCTTGTCTTTTCAGATTAGTTTCTCGTTGATGTATTCAATTAATATATGTTATCTCCTTGATTTCTAGACCCTTATGTGTATTCAAATGGTGTCGATAAGTTTTCAATTAAACTAAGCATGAGACAAAGAGTACTAAATCTACCTTGAGTGAATATTCATTATTTGATATGCTTGAAGCTACAAGTTCTTGATTTTTTCTTGTATTTAGCTACCTATTCTATAGTTTACTGAGAAAGTTATTCCTGCTATGGATTGTATTTCCTTCTTTACAAGTAATATGGTTAATATGAATGAAAATCCAACTTCTGTAAAGTCAGGGCGACCTTTACATTTGACAATCTATACACGTTGCACTACTATCATTTAAAATTTAGGGCATTTATTTAATAAATTACATGAAGCTATCATTTTCAATGAGATCTCTTTCATCTCATCCTAACATCCTCATCAATTGAGGTGAACACCCTCGATGTTTCTATCTTGGAAACCCCAACAATTGTTGCACAACTTTAATAGCTAGTCAAAGTTGAACCATCTGTTATTAATTTGTTTATATCATTCAGACTTTACCCTTATTATATTTATCGATACTTATATATATGATAATTTCTAAAGCATTGATATACATCATCAGTTCCAAACACAAATTTGCAAACAAATATCTCTGTTATGCATGCCTTGGATATCATTAGATATCTAATCCTATAGTTTTCCAAATATCTACATGTTCCAAAATGGAATTAAACGTTCCTTGGTAATAAAATCTAAAAGTGATAGCTCATGACATTTTCTCTTCACCATGAACATCCCTGGTGTATGGCTGAGCATCAAGGTGAGCAGAGGTTGGTGAAGTGTTATATTTTAATACATATGACTCTATTTGAACTTTGTATAATATGTTTTCCTTCATGAGAATGTCTAAACTTGACCACTAGAACAATGACTTCTGATCACCAAATTTCTTTCCTAACAATGAATATAATTGTGTACATGAGTTTGGTTGAAGAAGCTATTAAGCCATGAAGATGATGATACAATGTCTGAATGAAATAAATACTATTGTTACAAAAGGTAATTCAAAATGTTTCCATTTTCTCAATTACATTCATAGTTGGCCTTCCTGGTGTTTATGACCTGCAAGATTAATGTATCTTTATTACTTTGAGTGACCATCCAAAGAATCTAGAAGACCATCATTGTTTTCCGGGGGGTATGGTAGTGACCCAAGAGTGGAAAATGTGGAGGCTACTTGGTAATAAACATTTTACTATCCAACCACATGAAAAATGGAAGGCTTATTTTGGTTCACTATAAGAGATAATGAACATATTTCTTATATATCAATAAGTTACCATTGCACTTGAAAAACACCCATATTTTGTAGATGTCTCACTCACACAATGATTGAATACCCTGCTGTAGTGTACTACACAATCCACACACCACTTGATTGGCATCTTTCTCACCCATTTTTGTCTATGTTTCCAGCCACATCACAAGACATCTACAACTTTGGAGATTGGAGCAGTGCCTTTTGACTACATACGTCCTCTCATTTGTATATATAGTTGTGTCATTTAGGTACGAGTTTGCGTAGAAGGTAACAAGTTGGTATAAGATTTATGAGGTTCGTATGCAAAATGCATCATTTATTTTTTCATATATATATGTATTCTTTGTATTGTGTCCAGATTGTATACTCATTTTGCAGGATGTTGATAAGATATTAATTTTCTGAATCTTGTAGGTGGACTTACTCTATTTTCTTGAGTGAAATGGGTCATCAGAACTTGTCAGTATCCTAAATTTTGGTTAAGAAGGTTGATGGATACACATACTGAATATGATCTACCTTTAGGTGACCTAAGATATGTGCTCTCTGTCTTGAAGATAGATTTGCTTTTTACATCAATCGTAATCTGGTCGGATGATATATATGAAATATGAAGCTCAACATATGGGTTCCGATCCAAGTGATAGCTGCATGATGATTTTGATTTCAAGCTTGCAAATTTATTGAGAGCTAGAGTACAACATGGGGTGAAACTTTGAAAGTGATGTAAAATTATATTCTCATGGGGGTCATTGTAACATATATATTTTTTCCATGTTGTAAAACTAGGGCAAGGTTTATGTCCTCTCCATCTGTACTCATTGTTTCAATAAAAATAGATGTATGATTATTGACATCACAACCACAACTTGGTCTGCTTCAATCTTGATTTTTTCTTCTTTCTAAAAAGTACTTTTGTATTGAAAATTTAATGATTGAATACATAATCTAACTACATATGCATTTGTAGTTCATGATATCTCTCACTACACACTAACTATAATTATAAGTATAGTAAGTGCCAGTTTTTACTACACATGAACTACATATACAATTGTAGCAAATGTCATTTTTTCTTACATGTCATAGCTACATATACAAATGTAGTCCTATATTTAACTACAAGTGCAACTACATTTTTATGTGTAAGCACAACTTTTATCTACAATTATGGTTACATATGAATTTGTAGCCAAATGAATATCTAACTACAATTTTGAAAAATGTAACCAAAACAATTAGCTACATGGGTATTAGAGTCATATTCAAAATGTAAGGATTAATGTAGTTAAAGCTTTTAGCTACAAATTTTGAGGTTCTTGCTACAATTTTTGTTTGTAGTTAAAGACCATTTTTTGTAGTGATACTTGAGATTGAAATCCATAGAGGTAGGGTATGCTATTCTTTCCTAAAAATCCCACCCTTTGACCTTTTCATATATGGTAATATGTTTGTAACATGGTTCATCCTACTAGATATGATGACCTTTGGCATTATCCTAGGCATGTATTATCTTAAAATGTTTATTTAGATATGTTTTTTGGTATGAAAAATGTTAGCTTGCTACATTCTAATGACGAGAAACTTTGTATAAAGGGAAGAAAGGATGCTGATAGAATATTCATCTCCTCACCCATCAATGATGAGAAGCTTTAGCACATGGATGTGGATCCTACTAGCATCTATCATCCTTGACCCTTCACCACCCAATTGGATGATATTGACATTTTTTGAGACTTTCTTGATGTTTTTCTTAGATGATCTACTTGGTATTCCTCCTACTTATGAGGTCAAGTTATCCAGTGATCTCACGCTAGGAACTGCTCCTATCTTAAAAGATATGTATTTCTATGGCACATGTGGAGCTTGCTGAACTCAATAAGGAAATACAAGAGCTTCTAGACATGAGGTTTGTTCGCTCTACTGTATATCCGTAGGGAGCTCATTTTTATTGTGAATAAGAGACGCAATTTTTTGAGGATGTGGATGGATAGCTATATGTTGAATTAAACGACAACAAAAGCCACTACCTTTGTTATTCATCATGACTTTTTTGATCATTTGACCGAAACCAGTATTATCTCAAAGATGGATCGACATAGTGACTATTAGCATATGCAAATGAGGGATGACAAAAAATATGGCCTTTCATACATGTTATGGTAACTATGACTTCCTATATATGAAATTCAAGTTTAGTAATGTCCTGACATCCCTCATGGAATTTTTATGAATTGGGTTTGCTATCTTATCTTGATAATTTCATGGTACTATTTATTGACGATGTACTTATCTACATAGAATCAATGGATCAACACCATGAACATATGTGGATAATCCTATAGTCTCTTGGTGAGTGCCTACTTTATCCCATGTTTTAGAAGTGTGAGTTCTAGATAAAGGAAGTAATATTTTTGGTCACATTTTTGTGGACCCATCTAAAGTTGTAATGTGACTAAGTGGAAATCTCCAAACCACCCTTATGACATAGGAAGTTTCTTAGGTTTTGTGGGTTAGTCCAACATATTTATTAATAATTTCTCTAAGCTGACCCTTCCTATGATGAAGTTGACCCAAAAGGAACTAATTTTGATTTAACTCCTTAGTGTTTCATAGTAAGAACACGAGAAGGGTCCTTTACATACTTCTTCAACATAGATACATGAAGACATTGTGTCTCTTGTCATAGGAATGAGACAATTCATATGCACAATCTCCAATATTATCCAAATATTTTAATGGTACCACAAAGTGATGGCTAAGCTTGTTTGTTTCTTAGATATTGAAATGGATCAAATGATATTCAAGAAAACAAAATCTCCAACCAGGAAAACTCACATCCAATATTTTATTGTCTACATACATATTTTATCTATGCTGGGAAGATTTCATCCTTTTCTAATTCAAATTGATCTTGTACACATCATCTACATATAATCACTATTCACAAGTGTGTCTTCCCATACTTTATTACAATGTAATGGATAATGACAAGGTTGACCAAAGAGCACTTCAAAGGTGGCATACTAATACTAGCTTGGTAGTTGTTGTTGTAAGAAAATTTAGCCAATGAAAGACAAATATCCCAAGCACCTCCCCAATCCATCACACTTGCACACTAAAGATCTCCCAAAATATGAATTGTCATCTCTAACTAACCATTCATCTCTAGGTAGTGAACTATATTGAAAGGCATATTTGAACCCACCTCTTCCTAAATGTGCCTCCACAAATGGGATGTAAACTTCATCTCGATTAGCAACTATAGACTTAGGCACTCCATGCAAATGAACAATCTAGTTAACGTATAGTTGTGCCATATCAGGAACCCTAAAGTTGGTTTTAAAGGGTAAGAAGTGAGATGATTTGGTCAAGAAATCCAAAAAAAATCAATCGACAACGTATTCACCTTTTTATTTTGAAAAAATAATCAAAAACTCCATAACGATATAATCCCATTTTCATTTCAAAATTTTAATAAGATGGATAAGACCACTAGGTCACTAATTCTCTATCTTCACTTGCTGACGAGTCATGCACTTTCACTAGTACAGAAATGGGTTATAACGTCCCTACGTGTAGGGTCGGTTTTGCCAAATAACCGATCTTATATGTCTAAAAAAAATGCAGGCACCACTTAAGACCTGTTGGGTCGGTTTTCTTAAAAAAACTGACCTTGTAGTGTATCTCTATAGGGTCGGTTTTTCAAATAACCGACCTTATATGTCTATAAAAAACGCGGGCACCACTTAAGACCTCTTGGGTCGCTTTTCTTAAAATAACCGACCTTGTAGTGCATCTCTATAGGGTCGGTTTTCCAAATAACTGACCTTATATGTCTATAAAAAATGCGGGCACCACTTAAAACCTCTTGGGTCGCTTTTCTTAAAATAACCGACCTTGTAGTGCATCTCTATAGGGTCGGTTTTTATAAAATAAGCAACCTTATAGACAATTGGTTTAGAAATTCATTTTACAAGTTTCCCGCGGCAAAAATTTGCTTGATTTTTGTCTTCGTGCCTCGATCTATAGGGTCAGTTTTTCCTTATAACCGACCCTAAAGGGCTCTTCGGTCGACAAATTCGTCGACCGAATAAGAGCTGGATTTCACGTATACGAGCACCTTTAGGGTCGGTTTTATCCTTATAACCGACCCTAAAGTCCTCTTCGGTTCTGCACCTCTAAGGTCGGTTTTTCCTTTAAAACCGACCCTAAAGGATCCTCGGTCGACAAATTCGTCGACTAATAACAATTCTGGATCCAGTTTACTTCACGCATGTATAAGCACCTCTAGCGTCGGATTTGTAATTATAACCGACCTTAGAGCTTTTCTCGGTCGACAAATTCAACGACCGATAAGGAGTCAGATTTCAAGTGTATAAGCAACTTTTAGGGTTGGTTTTTTGCTTATAACCGACCTTAGAAGTCTATTCGTTCGACAATATTGTCGACCGAATTGGACTTTAGGGTCAGTTATAAGCAAAAAACCAACCCTAAAGGTACTTATACAAACGAAATCTGGCTGTTTCTCGGTCGACGAATTTGTCGACTGAGAGAGAGACAGATTCGTTCGTATAAGCTCTTGTAGCGTCGGTTTTCCTTTATAACCGACCCTAGAGGGATTTTCGGTCGACAATATTGTCGGCCGAGATAAACTTAGGATCCAATTTAGTATTTCACACGTGAATAAGTACCTCTAGGGTCGGTTTTAAGGAAAAACCGACCCTAGAGGTACTTATACGAAGGAAATCTGGCTCTTTGTCGGTCGAAGAACTATTCGACCGAGACAACATCGGTCGACAAATTGTTCAACCGAGACCAACCCTGTGAACCTCCATTTGCTTGAATTAAAAAGGCAATATTCTGATTAAAATATAAATCGTAACGGCTAGAAAATCGACCGTCGTAACGGTAGACGACCGTTGCGGGCGTCGGTCGACAAATTGTCGACCGAAATGGCTAGAAAATTGACCGTCATAACGGCTAGAAAATCGACCGTCGTAACGGCTAGTTCGATCGACCGTTGGCCGACCGGGAGACGACCGTTGCGGGGGTCAGTCGACAAATTGTCGACCAAAATGGCTAGAAAATTGACCGTCATAACGGCTAGAAAATCGACCGTCGTAACGGCTAGTTCGATCCACTGTTGGCCGACCGGGAGACGACCGTTGCGGGCGTCGGTCGGCAAATTGTCGACCGAAATGGGCTCTATTTTGCTATAAATAGCACCCAAAACGATCCATTTCTTCACACCTTCCCATTCTCACTTCTCTAGCTCCTCTCTAGTGTATTCTTGTGAAAATCTTTAGCTTCTCTACATCCAACTCTTGCTTGCTACTTCTCCATTTCAAAGCAACGAGATGGCTTCCTCATCAATGCGTGGAAAGAAGCAAGTTGCAGGCAGGAAAGGAAGGACGGTTGATCCGCTGTCGTTCATCAACGACGTCCCCTTCAAAGACGCAGTTGTAGGTGACCACTACCTCAGGCTCTCCTCAAAAACTCCTCTTCCACGACGGCCAGTCAACGTCATGGACTTCCAGATCATTGTCGATTTGGAGGAACTCTTTAAGGTGCAACATTTGACTAATTTTCTGATCCCCTCCTTCCATTCCTACTCCTCCAAAGTAGTTAATGAATTCTATGCCAATTTAACCCCACATCCTGACCATGATTCCTTCTCCTCTATGGTTGGTGGGTATGGATTCCATTTTATTGAGGAGGGTATTCTTGATATGCTTGACATAAACATAGAAGAATATAAAGATTTTTTTGATCTCACCAGAGGAAATCCACTCAACAAACTCTCCCAAGATGACACTACAACTAGCCTTAGTGATGTCAAAAAAGCCATCTTTCAATCAAATACGACTTGCCATGAAGATAGGGGTACCTATTATGCCATAAATTTAAAACCTCAAGCTAGGATCATAAATCTCATTGTTGCCACCAATATCCATCCTAGAGCAAACAAATCTGAAGTACCCACCTTTTGTATGTGTCTTATCTATGCCATTCTCAAAGGTATTCCCATAAACTTTATTTGTATCATCCTTAAGAATATGTTTGAGTTTTCTGGCAATCCATCTTATCCTGACTTTGTATGCCAAATCACTCAACATTTTCTTAAGAAGAATATTGAGGACGACTTAGGTTACACATGGGATAGAAAACCCCAAAAGATAAGTAAAAATACGGTGGAAAAGATGGGAATCGACTTTGGCCACAAAAGGGCTAGGACTGAAGGGGAGACATCCACCCAAGACATACCTCCACCACCTCCTCCTACCAACCTACCCCATGATCCTATTACAAACACCTTGACATACATTGCTGGATCCCAATATCACCTAAGTAGGCAATTGGATTATAATCACCATGGCATGACTTATTTAAACCAAAAAATGCAAGCTCTCTCTCCTAACCAACCTGATGAATATCCCTATTCCCTTAATCCTGGAATGATAAATCCATACAATCCTTCCTACAACTACTATCAAATTCCACCTCCACCATCTCCTGATCTCACACATACTCAGTTTTCCCCAATTCAACTTCAAGACATTGCTGCCAACTTTCGCTTTGATCGTGTTCCCACCTTCTTGGAGGCTTATGCCTTAACCAAGACAGGTGCCTTGGAGTGGCAGACACTGGTCAAATATTATGGAGTTGAGCCCTTTCTTGGAAAAGATCCAGACATTGATGTAATCCTTCGATCTTTTCAGTGAGATTATGAGATATCTTTGTAATGATTGTAATGGATATCTTTTTATAAAGCAAGTCATGCTTCATCTTATAAAGTGTATGGGCATTAAATTGTTATGAATAAAAGTGTTTTCCATGGCTTCATTTGGACATATACATGTTATATAAGAATATTGTTATTTCAAATGATTGAAAAATAAATTATGGCTAAATTTGACAAAGCATCACTTGGTTTTAAAATTAAATATCTCTTTAAGGGAGAGCATAGCATAAAATTAAGAGGGAGAACTAAATAGTCATACAAAATGATTATATTGGATATCATGTAAAATCTTGTACAAGTACTTAATTTAAACATTGAAACAGGGTTAATCTCGGTCGAAAAACTACTCGACCGAGAATGAGAGCCAGATTTCCTTTCGTGCGTGTACAAGCATCTTTAGGGTCGGTTTTTTCTTTTAAACCGACCCTAGAAGGTCTCTCGGTCGACAATATTGTCGACCGGAATGAGTTTTGGATCCAGTTTAGTTCACGCATGTATAAGAACCTCTAGGGTCAGTTTTTTTATTTTTAACCGACCCTAGAGCTCCCCTCGGTCGACGAATTTGTTGACCGATATCATCTCGGTCGACAAATTTGTCGACCGAGAATGAGAGCCAGATTTCCTTTGTGCGTGTATAAGCACCTCTAGAGTCAGTTTTTTCTTTAAAACCGACCCTAGAGAGTGTCTCGGTCGACAAATGCGTCGACTGAGAAGTCTTTGTTGTTACGTCTAGGGTCGGTTTTAACCATATAACCGACCTTGTAGGAGGCATCCTCGGTCGACAATATTGTCGACCGAGAAGCTTTTTCGGGCATCGCTTACCTGTTGGGTCAGTTGTTTGCAAATAACCGACCCTATAGGTTTCGAGGGTAACAAAAGGTCAGGGTCTCATTTTCCCTCCATTCTCACTGCCAAGAACTAGTTCTTCTTTTCTCTTTTGCCTCTATTTTCGCACCGCCAAAGCTCATTTTCCCTCCATTCTCGCTCGGCCAAAGCTTCTCCTTACCAAAAGAGCTGTCACGCTGCCAAAGCTTTGCCAAGAAGGTCGTCGTCGTGTTCGAAGGGAGCTCGTCGTCAAAGCCTTACCTCCTCTCTGTGAAACCCTTGCCGCCTCTCCGTGCCGCCAAGCCTCCTCTCTGCAAAAAGAGCTCGTCGTCGCCGCCTCTCCACACTTCCATGAAGGTCGCCGCCTCTCCGGGAAGGTCGTCACATCCTCCACTCGCCGTCATTTCCATGTAAGGCCGCCGCCTTGTTCCCTCATTCCCGAGTTCATTCCCGCCACCATGGAAGCGTCCAGGTCCAATCTTGGTCGACAATTTGTCGACCGAGAGCCCACCTGCGCGCAGCGTCCAGGTCCACTTTCGGTCGAGAATTTGTCGACCGAGGGTGGACCTGGACGCCGCGTGCAGGTGGGCTCTCGGTCGACGAATTATCGACCTAGATTGGACCTGGACTCCGTAAACTAAACAGTTATATTGTTTTTCCATTTTATATGGTTTGATAACATCCCACTTCCTTAATCAATTGCTTAACACCTAATTTTGTTAGTTGCATGCTAGCCTAGCTCTCTTCTACTTTCCTTAGTATTAATTTCTTAAAGAATTTTCTCTAGTTAGTGTTACTTAACCTGCTTTTAGTTGTTTAGTTAGTTGATTTCCTAGTTAGTGTATGATTTCTTTGTTTAGATAATTTCTCTAGTTAGTTGATAGATC
Organism: Alisma plantago-aquatica; assembly: GCA_963693085.1. Taxonomy (NCBI): domain Eukaryota; kingdom Viridiplantae; phylum Streptophyta; class Magnoliopsida; order Alismatales; family Alismataceae; genus Alisma; species Alisma plantago-aquatica. The sequence goes on along the minus strand of OY856411.1, from coordinate 1,393,678,807 downwards.
AGGGTTGCCATTATTAGATTAGTGTAGTTGCTTGTTCTTTCTAGCTTGGCCTAATTGCTTGCCATTTCCAATCTTCAACTAGTGTCTCTCTCTTGCTAGTGTATTGATCATTTCTTTCTTAGTCCATGATATCTAATTTGCTAGGGCTGGTCTAGATTTTAAAAATTTTCCTTCCATTTGCTTACATCTTAGTGTAAACAATCATACCCCCATTTAAACCATAAAAATTGTAGCTCTATGCACTCGAAGTCTGGATAATGACATCATGACTGGAAGGAAATCCTTAGATTATTAGGAGTAAACTTTGGATACTCCCAAATTGACACTTTAGGGTTGATGCATGAAATAATGTATTTATATATTAACTTAGAAACCCGTTCAAAATTTACTCATTATGAGTAAACTTTGGATAGTCCCTGGTTTGGGACTTTTTTGGATATTTAATCTCATTTAGAATGTACTTGTATAATGTATGTTTAGTTTTGTAGAAAATGTCAGTAGGATTTCTTCATTTGTTCTCTGGGTACATATGTGAGTGGTTATTTGCCATTTACATCGGTGTACTTGGAGAACTTAGGGGAAATGCTGCTGAATTTTTTTTCAAAACTAAACATACATTATACAGTTACTGGTGAGATTAAATATTCAAAAATTGGATAGGTGGTACACTTTAATATATAAGTAATTAACTTCCTATCAATATAAAATATACAGATTATTATAGTATCAATATTAAACGATTTGTTTTATAATTAATTTTAATGTGATATAGAAAATGGATCAAAGTTGGATGTCTATCAAGAACCGTTACAGTCCAGAGTTTGCCAAAGGTCTTGATGAATTTATCATATTTGCTGAGGAACATAGGAAACTACCTACAGATAGGCTATATTGTCCATGTAGAAATTGTTGTAACAATTTGAAAGTTGATACTGGTGAGGAAATTAAGAATCATGTCATATGCAATGGGATCATACAAGGTTATAATGAATGGTATTGGCATGGAGAGAAATTGAATTACGGATCAGAAAATGTCGATACTAATAGTTGTGGCATAGAAGATATAGATAATGATGATAATGTTAATGATGAACCGATTCAGGATGATATGGTTGATGAGATGCTACGTAGTTGTTGGGACAATGTCATTGATCCACCTTATTTATTTGCAAACATTGTCCATGATGCTGAAAAACCATTATATAAGGTTTGTACTAAGTTCACGAGGTTGAGTGCTGTGATGCGATTATATACTCTTAAAGCTCAAAACTATTGGAGCGATAAGAGTTTCACTTCACTGTTGTCTTTGTTAAAGGAAATTCTTCCTGAAGGCAACAAGCTTCCAATTTCAACATATCAAACAAAGAAAATAATGTGCCCAATGGGAATGGAGGCTAAGAAGATTCATGCATGTCCAAATGATTGTGTGTTATTTCAGAAGGACTATAGTAATTTGATAAATTGTCCAAAATGTGGTGCGTCAAGGTATAAGACTACAAATTCAGCTAAGGCTAAAAATGGCTCTCCTGCCAAGGTGATGTGGTATCTACCAATAATACCACGATTTCAACGCTTATTTGCTAATACAGAAGATGCGCAAAATTTGTCTTTGCATGGGGAGTTAAAGGTCAATGATGATGGCATCCTACGACATACATCTGATTCACCACAATGGAAGAAAATTGATTTATTATACCCTCAATTTGGTAAAGAACCAAGAAACCTAAGACTTGGACTCTGTACAGATGGAATGAATCCCTATGGTACATTAAGCAGCCAACATAGCACGTGTCCTGTTATGATTGTTATATACAATCTTCCTCCTTGGTTGTGTATGAAAAATAAGTATGTGATGTTGTCAATATTGATATCAGGGCCCAAGCAACCTGGAAATGATATTGATGTTTACCTTCAACCTCTAAATGATGACCTAATGAAACTATGGGAAGAAGGTATTATGACATATGATGCTTCGCGTAAAGAGATCTTTAATTTGCGTGCTATGTTATTTTGCACGATTAATGACTTTCCAGCTTATGGAAATTTGTCTGGATATAGCATAAAAGGATACAAAGCATGTCATGTTTGTGAGGAAAATACTAATTCAATCAGACTGAAACATGGTGGTAAAATCGTATATCTTGGTCATCGGAGATTTCTCCCACTAGTGCATCCTTATCGAATGCAACGCAAAACCTTTAATGGGTCAACTGAGGAACGAAGTGCTCCTAAACCTATACCAGGAAATGTTGTATATGATAGGGTGAAACATATTGTTAATGAATTTGGAAAGAGTTCAAGTAGTCATACACTCTCATGTGACAAATCTCTATACAGGAAGAGGTCAATATTCTGGGATCTTCCTTATTGGAGATCTTTGGCTATTAGACACTGCATTGACGTCATGCATGTTGAAAAAAAAATTTGTGATAGCATCATCGGTACGCTATTGAACATACCAGGAAAGACTAAAGATGGCATAAAATCTAGAAAAGATTTAGAATTAATGGGTATTAGAAAAGAATTATCAGTGGAGATCAGGGGTCGCCGCACATATTTGCCACCGGCTTGTTACACTTTGTCAAAGAAAGAGAAAAAGACTTTCTGTGAGTGCTTGTATAATATTAAGGTTCCACAAGGATACTCTTCTAATATTCATAGATTGGTATCAATGAAGGATCTGAAACTGATAGGTCTCAAATCTTACGATTGTCACACCTTAATGCAACAAATTTTACCTAGTGACTATTCGATCTATATTGCTGAAGCATGTAAGGTTTGCAATCACAAGACTCTATTTCTTCTTCAATGAAATATGCAACAAAGTGATACATCCTGATACTCTCAATAAATTACAGAAAGATGTAATTGTTACCATGTGTCAGCTTGAAATGTACTTTCCTCCTTCATTTTTTGATATCATGGTTCATCTTGTAGTACATATTACAAGGGAGGTGAAGATGTTGGGTCCAATTTTCTTACACTGGATGTATCCATTTGAACGCTACATGAGTGTTTTTAAAGGTGATGTTCGGAATCGTTATCGTCCTGAAGGGAGTATTGTTGAGGGTTACGTGGCTAGGGAGGTGATGGACTTTTGTAATGATTTTTTGAATTGCAATGAAACTTGTAGCGATCAAAAAAATTCCCATCACACTGGATCTTATTGTAGCAAAGGAACTCTGGGAGGACGAGTGAAAGGAATCAGTCGTGAGTTGTGGGAACAAGAACATTTGTATATTTTACACAACATCGATGAAGTTAGTAGCTACATCACAGAACACAATGATCTTATCAAGAGAAATCATCCGTGATCCAGTTCAATGTGGCTTGCAAGAGAGCATAATCGAACATTTATAAGGTGGTTTGAAGAGAAAGTATTTAATCAACTATCTCAATCACCAAATAATGTTGCTGAGAACATAAAATGGCTCGCCTTTAAGCCAAAAATGGATGTCATGTCATATGAAGGTTATGATATTAACGAATTTTCATACTACACAAAGCGTCAAGATGAAAGTAGTGTAGTTCAAAATAGTGGGGTCACTGTTAAAGCTTGTTCGTTGTATTTTTCTAGTGCCAAAGATAAAAGATCATGCGAAGCTGAGATGTCATATTACGGCGTCATTGAGGACATATGGGAAATGGACTATACAAATTTTCGAGTTCCTATATTTAGGTGTAATTGGGTTGACAACAACAAAGGAGTTTTAGTGGATGAGTTGGGTTTCAAATTGGTGAATTTTGAAAAGATTGGTTTAAAAGATGAGCGATTCATCATGGCAGACCAAGCAAAACAAGTATTCTATATTGATGACCCGACAAATAAACATTGGTCTGTCGTTCTTAATGGAAAAAGACAGTTTACTGTAGATCCTATAAATGAAGAAGAATACTACGAAAATTATGATGATTCCAGTCCATTCTCAGTTGGTTTTCCAAGTGTAAATGTTGAAGATAACACCGATGAATATTATAAACGTCAAGACCATGCTGAAGGAATTTTCCTTGACTAACAACTCAACCAATACTAAAGGCATGTATTCTTTGAATTATTTATTTTATTATCATGTATACCTTATCACTTGTGCTTTTATTATCACTTATTTTTTTTATCATGTATACTTGCAGGTTCTAAAATGGCGAGTGAAGATGAACATTCTGAGCATGAGCACCATGAGGATGGTAGTGGGGATGCTAAGAAAAGTAGAGGTCCTACATTGATGCGTAGGCTGCAGGAGCTCAGGGCTAAAGGGGATAAATTGCCAGACCAGTTTGATATGACAGGAGCACTTATTGGGGAACATGCTAGTGCTTTCAAGCATTACGTAGGGGTGACCGCGCGTAGTAAGGTGGCAATAGATATAGAAAATTGGCATGATATTCCTAATGCCCAAAAAGACCTCATATGGAAAGATATATCTGTGAGTGGAAGTGATATTATTTTAATATGTTTTTTATCTATTGATTCTAATTTAGTTTGCTTGGAATTAATTCCTTTTCAAAACAACATTATTAATTGCTTCTTTTGTATGTATAGGGTGTTTTTCATCTAAATGAAAAAGATCACAAGAAAAGAGTGCTACAACGTTGTGGTGTACGATGGAGGGGTTTTAAGACATATCTTGTAAGGGAATTTATAAATAATCCTAAACAAAAGAAGAAAGCTACAGATGTATATATTTTTATAGATCCTGAGGTGTGGGAAAGATTTGTTACAGCTAGGAGATCGGAAGAGTTTCAGGTAATAAAGATTGTGATGTATTGTATGAATATTTAATTTTATACAATTAAGGAGGTTAATCTTTTTATACATGTTTGCCAAGTCTAAATTGTAATACCTCGTTTCAAATGATCAGGCTATTCACCAGGCTCAAAAGGAAAGACGGGCTAAAAATGTGCATGACCATCGCTTGGGGCCCGCCCGGTGGTTATGCCTTCCGCCGCCAACTACAAGAGAAGCAATCCTCTTCTAGAGAAGAATCTAGTACAACTCAAGTTGAGCGACCACCCGACACATGACATGGATTTATGCTAGAAAGAATCGAGCAGGTGAAATTGTCAACCCTGCAACTAAGGAGGTGGCACAAAAGATGGTAGGTTTATCCCAACTAAGTATTTATATCTAATTGATATTGTGATTTAATATTTTTATTAACTATGAATAGATTGATCTCCACGAGCAAAGGAAGGAAGGAAAGTTCATCCCAACTGGCTACATGGATGAACTAGCAGTTGCTCTTGGTACGAAGGAGCATCCTGGCCGTGTTGGGGGATTAGGAGCTGGCATAGGATTCAAGTCTTATTTTGGCCCTTCGAAATCTAAAAGAGGTGTGCAGGAGGTCTTACACAAGAGGAGGTTGAAACATTAGTAGCGCAGAAAGTAAAAGAAATAATGTCTTCATTTCAGCCTACTCAACCTTCTCAACCTATTCATACTGCGCGTCTCTCAAGTGATGAGGTACTAGCCCATGCTCCAGTTGTAGAAGGTCATGGGAGCACTCCCGATGACCCACCACAACAATCTGTAGTAAGTTTTTGTTCTATATGTTGTGTTATTAGTATAAATATATGATAATATATATAGTTGTAACATGTATCTGTTTTACTATTTCTTATATAACTTATATTATTTCAATCTAGGTTGGTATGAATTGTAAACTTGCAGTGGAGGTTCCAGAATATAATGTTGTGGCAGCGGGCAAGGTGTACAACCTTGGTGGTACATTGCATTGCCAACAAATTACTGATGACATTTGTCGTGTGTCCATCCATCTTGTGTATGATGGAATGGGGGACAAACCACTACCCATACCTAATCCTGAATATAGTATAGTTGAAGAAGCTGAGGGTGCTATGGTGGGTTGGCCTAGACACTTGGTTATCAATGACAAGGTATACCTTATTTCTACCATATTTTTCATATTTGACTGCATATATGAACTCGTGTAATATAAGCATGTAATTTAATTAACAGGTTTGTAAACCCAAAAGTAAAAATTCTACTAGTCATCCTCCTATGCCCAAGCCATCTTTCATTCCTGAAGCTACATTCGACGAATTGGGAAGCAAATGTAAATGTTTGTGTCGATACTTAGCCAACCAAAGCTCAGGATTACAAATGTTGGTCAATTTAATAGAAGATGCAGTTGGGAGGGATTTTGAGAATTTAATTTTTCTTGATGATATTATAGAGTTGTTCCAGTATGATTGGCTAAATACTTCGGTAATAGAAGTATGGATAAGGTAAGGATCTATCAATATATATATATCAAATTCCAATACACATTTTTAGCTTAGTTCTATATATGGAAATAATTACAAATGTTTTACAGCCATTTATATACTGAGATCACAAACTTTGATATAAAGAATGTTGGATTCTTAGTTCCTTCAATCACTAGTCAAGTGGAGATAAATTTTGAGGATGTGAATGAGTACTTCTCTACTACATTCAAATATTTTACTAGTGAAGAGAAGGAAATTATCATAATTCCTTTTAACGTGCAGTAAGTATTATTATTCAATATAATTTTAATAATGAATAAAATTATTTATTTTAATGTTTGTTTTATTCTTACTCAGAGGTAGACATTGGGAATTAGTGGTGATTGCCCCTAAATTGATGACTCTTTATTATCTTGACCCAATGGGTAAAACAACAAGGAGTCACAAACTGAAATTGCCAGCTATGGAGTAAGTATAAATTTAGTCAATGCTTCAACATGATATTTCTATTTAGAATTTCTATTTTACCAACTATTATTTAATTGATAGGGGTATAAAGGCTTTTCGTGATGCTGGAGGACAAATACCAACAAAATTAAAGACATTGACTTTGAAAAATGTCAAGGTAGCTACTTTGACAACTGCTTAGTCTTATATGTATTAATTTTCAATTCTAATATGTCAACTCTTATAGTGTTATCTCAATTGCTATTTATAATAGTTTACTAACATTAAGTATAATTCGCTATTTGTAGTGTCCTATGCAAAATAATGATTGGGCTTGTGGCTACTATGTAATGAAATATATGCAAGCTATTGTCAAACAAGCATCACATGACATTCAGACTATAAGTCAGGTAATAAATAATAACATCATAAATTTACAAGTGATTGTAGTCATTTTATAAAATATTAGCATGTGCATTTTTTGTTACAGATCTTTACAACTCAGCCTTACACCCTTGTGGACTTGAATGAATTCCGAGAAGAGTGGTCAGATTCTTTTATAAATGAAGTCAATATAGCATTGGATTAAATATGTCAGCTCCATTTATGTATGTGGTTTGAGTACCCTTTCATATTTACTTTTGTATATCATCTCAGACTTGCAATCTATCATTTTGTAAATTTTTATGTGATTATGAATCATTTTTGTCATGAATGTGTGGTTTTGAATGGTGACGGTTGAGCATTAATGCTCCCCTCTCCCAGAATATATGAATCTTCTTGTTCTTCTTTTCTATTTCATTTTCTGCAGAAATTTTTAAAAAAAAAATCATAACTTCTAGCGTCAGTTTTTTAAATAACCGACTCTAAAGATTGAATGATCACTTCAGTGCGATCCTCGGTCGAGAACATTTTCGACCGAAATATTGTCGGTCGACAATTTTCTCGACCGAGAGAGTTTTACAGGGTCAGTTTTTTTGGAATAACCAACCCTAAAGATTGAATAAAGACTTCAGAGTAATCTTCGATCGACAAATTTCTCGACCGAGGATTACTCTGAAGTCTTTTATTCAATCTTTAGGGTCAGTTATTCCAAAAAAACTGACCCTGTAAAACTCTCTCGGTCGAGAATATTTTTGTCCGAAATATTTCGGTCGAAAATATTCTCGACCGAGGATCACACTGAAGTGGTCATTCAATCTTTAGGGTAGGTTATTCCAAAAAAACTGACCCTGTAAAACTCTCTCGGTTGAGAAAATTGTCGACCGAAACTATTTCGGTCGAAAATTTTCTCGACCGAGGATCACGCTGAAGTGGTCATTCAATTTTTAGAGTCGGTTATTCCAAAAAAAACCGACCCTGTAAACGATATCGGTCGAGAAAATTGTCGACCGAGATCGTTACAGGGTCGGTTTTTTTGGAATAACGGACGCTATAGAGCAAATTCTGTAGAGCAAATTCTCGGCTCGGTCGGTGTTTTGCGTCAGTGTTTACTCTGTAAGGTCGGTTTTATGTGGTCAAATAAACCGACGCTATAGAGCAAATTCTATAGCGACGGCCACTTAGGCGTCGGTTATAAAGTGACGCTGCAGGCTTAAAAAAAACTGACGCTACAGACCATTCTTGTACTAGTGTTTGCAACTAAAGTGGTAATGACCTTCCTCATGTTCTACCACCATAATCCCCTCTTCATGTCCTTTTAAATCTTTTGGTCCCTCAAATTAATTGTGTACTTGAACACATGGGCTTCACTCAACACTCACTATGTTAAGTCATCAACATTAGGAATCTAAAATTGATGACAAAACATATGGAACCATCAACTCCAACAACAAAACCCAGATCGTAGTTTCTTGGTCTCAACTTTATTTCTTCAAGATTAGAATTGGTTAACTGAGTAGAAACAACTTCATTAATCTGAGAAGGGGTTATAATAAACTATCCATAGCACCCTAAAATTCTCCATAATAATCATAATAATCATTAACTAACAGCTCAGACCTCCAACTAGAAATGTGGCACAAACTCCTTCACAACAAACATCAAAGTGATTCACAAACTATATCTTTCTTCCAAATCAGGCAATATACAATAGCATTCACCTTCCTAGGGTGGTATGTAATCATGAAATTGTAATCCTTGAGATACTCCATCCACCTCCTTTGTCACTGATCAATATCTTTTCTTTCATGAGATAACAAAGGCTTTTATGATCAGAGAAAACCTGAAACTTTAGTACGTATGAGTAATGCTGCCAAATTTGAAGTGTGTGAACTATGGATGCATGATCCAAGTCATGGGTGGACTAGTTATCCTCATAAGGTTTCAACTGGCATGATTTGCAAGCAAGTACTCATCTCTCTTGCACAAGAACATGTCCCAAAACATGATTAGAAGCACTAGTGAAAATGGCATAGGGTTTCCCTTCAACATGTAGGGAAAAATAAGAGAAGAATTCAAAAACCACTTTTAGATCTAGAAAATCTTTCTAGGTACAATCTAATTTAACTTATGAAGAGTATCTAGTAAACATTCTTGACACCCTAGTGAATTGGTTAAATAGATATGATTTTGCATTGGTGAAAGTTCTTAGCAAATATCATGATTTGGAAGAGATGACGCATCATCTTAAGGAAGAGTTGTTACAAAATCACTTACCTCTATTTCTTGAGATTTTGGGGCCAAAATAATTTCCAAGGGTAACATTCACAGTCTTATGTATATGTCTTAACTATTCCCTTTCTTTATTATATTTTAGTTTTGAACCTTTGCCATGATTTAGAGTGTCTTAGGATGTTAGGAATCAAGAATTATGGAGTTTTAGTAAATAAAAAACTTGATGCTTTAGTGAAAGTAATTGAGGTAATATATTAAGTAGGGGATAATAACTCAACCTTGCCATTTTAATAAATTTATATTCAAAATTAGTTGTCCAGATTTTTTGTATCGATACATATGGTAAATGAGAGTTAAAAATCACCCAGTGGTGGCACAAATGGTCACAAGGGGCACTCCCTACCCAGCCTACCAGGTTCAACTCCCTCCATGAGCGAGCTTGAAGCAAACATAGTTGGTAGGTGGGTGCTCTGACCAGGCACCTCTATGATGGCACAACCTGATATTTGGTGTGGACTGGGGTGAGTGACCACCACATGTCTGATCCTAGGGTTCAACCTGTTCGGGTGAGTCCAATAGTAGATCTTCCTAGAAGGGATTACTCGTCATAAAAAAAGAAGAGCCAAAAATAGAATTTGAGAATTTAATTACCAAATGAATTAATAAATAGATTAATACACTACTTAAAATTCAAATCATGATTTGATATACTTAAAATTATCAATAGTTGAAATTAAATCCAAATCAGATTCCTAAACCCTCAAACTAACTAACCTACACAATTTAAATGAAATAGGAAATTCAAATTCCCACTCATTTTGATAAGGAAAAATACAAATCATATAAAAGGATATATATACAAGTTCATTTAATATGTCATGTCCCTTTTCCTTTTCTGTTGGTCAATGCAGGATGTCATTGACCCTCCTATCTTGATCAAAAGGTGTTGAATAGTATCCTACCAAGAATAGGAGGGGCCGCCACCATGCATATAATCAATCCTAATATGATTATTTTTCCATTGTTTTCTCTCTCTACAATCCACCAAACTCCATGATTTCTTTTGTTGTAGTTTCCTTGTGCAATTTCAAATGCAATAAGCCTTAAATTAAACCCTAGTTTTCCCTATTAATGAGTTGCCCAATTTTCCTTATCAAGCTCTTTGAACCTCTACCCACGGAGTCCCTTATACCCTAGCCTATATATATCCAACAACCCTAGACCTCTGCCACTCCTCCTGTGATTGTCCCCAAGTGCCAATTTTGTTTGAAGCAGTGTGCTTTTTAGCCTCTAGTCTCATCTTTTATCCTCTACATCTACCTTTATACCCGACAACTCACTTCACCACAACTTGATTGCTTCTTGGGTAAACAACTATGAAATTCCCTCTTCACATTTTTTTCAATCTTGTTCTTTTCCTAAATGTTGGCCTTCAGTTCGTAGATATGCTGCCTGTGTCATGGCAAAAGAAGAGGAAAATATGACTTCCCCTCTTTGTTTTCAGATTCTTCCCCTTGCGCTCGCCTTATTTTTGTTTTCCTACAAGGGAAAAACCATCTTGTGCCTATTTGGTTTAATTAAATTGTGTGTTACTTGCATGCAACCAAGATGTAATTACCCTATCACACTCTAAGGATTTGAATTTGAACGTGAGGGTAAATCAACATTTTGGCTATTATTGTTTCATTTAAATCAGTAACTATAATTAACTTATAAATTTCATAACCAAGTATAGGAACATCACAAAATACAAATGAGTACATATTTAAAACCATAAAAATATTATACATTTATCGAGAGTGATTTTAAATTCTAATTTGAAGTTTTCCAAGACTTAGTTTTTAGGGTTTCATAATGAATGCATGTATAAACCCTAATTGATGGAATTAATTTTTATAGGCCTGGAAACCCTATTTGGAGAACCTCAACAACCTATTTGTTGATCTAGGATCATGACTAGATACGTACATACACTAGATTTCTTTAGGTACTATAACGAAAGCCATAATTCCCATATAAGACATCTACCATGAATATGATCATTCTTTTTTTTTAACCATGAATACGATCATTCTTTATTTAACTCTTATGATTTTTTAGTACTACTTTTATTTTGAGATTCCCTCACTGATTGTTTATTGAATTTACATGAAACCATTATTGGTGTTCATCTGACCTATGTTTATTATACATTGATCTTCTACCCTTATATCTAATTTAAACTAAGTTTTACTGAACATACATCTTATCCCCGTATTTGTGCATGAATAGTAGACTAAAATTACTTTGAGTATCTTTACCTCTATACTAATATTATATTTATTTGGTGTCTTATGATGAGGAATTAATGGGATTTGATTAAAAAAAAAGATGTGATGTGGTGCAGGGGGATGTAGATAAGTTCACCACACTCAATGATAATATAATTCTTGTAGTCTCAAGAGAGTGAAAGTTTGTGTTTGAAAGAAAAAAGTTCATTCATAATAATGCTAAGATTCAAGTGTTGAGTGGATGCAATATTTACTTTTGGAGTGATTACTAGGTCATGTCAAATGTCCTGATCAAGGATCTCATTGTGAAGTTGGAGCTGCCCAATTTACAACACATGAAATTTGGAAGTGTGGTAGATATGAGAGGCAACTGAGACATAAGATTTTTAAATTAATACATCAATGATGATATGGTGAAGGAGATTGAGTTCTTTAATGCCCATTTTGTGGGTGATCATGAAGATATGTGGAGTGGGAATGATGTTGTTAAGGAGCAGTTTTCCAAAAGTCAGCCTATGATATATTAAGAGAATATAAGACCATTGATGTCAAGGGAGATCAGAAGTGTATATGGAATGATAAAGTGACAAGTAGATTTGGCTTATTTTATTGGGTTGTAGGCCAAAGTGCATTGCTTACCAACATGTGGAGGGAGAGATATTTGACTAAATATGGCACATGTGAGGAGGATACAATTTTGCATGCCTTGTGGGATTGCATGTATGCAAACCAATATGGAGGAGAATCCTTGAGAGACCTGAGCTAAACAATTTCTCTGACTGTGTTAAGAGGAAGGAATGGTTGCAACCCTATATGGTGAAACCTATAGAGAATTAGAGGATATTTTTAATAATCTGTCACTGTATTTTGAAATGTTGGAATACACACATTTTTGGGAACTTTATTAGAACCACTAAACATTAAGTAATGCATATTAAGAAGGAATTGCAACTTCATGAAAGCCTAAAGGTGAGAAAATATGGATGAGAAGCACAATGGGGAATGCTCATAGATGCACTCACCGTAGTGGTGTATCAAACTGAATATCAATGTTTCTTTAGGAAGAAACTAGGTTTTTGCACCAGTGGTGGATAAGATAGAAATGGACTCTTACTTGGAGGTTATGGAAGGAACTATACAATAGGTAGAACTACTAAAGAGGAACTTGCATGCCTTGTTTCCTATGAATATTATAGAGTATAAACATATCAATGACTTCATTATTGAATCAGAATGCATCATTGACATGAAGGAGTTACATGATGATTTCAATGTATGTACGAGATATGTCAATTGGATTCTCAAGATCAAGAGGTTGTGGAAGGAGAGTTTGAAGATTTAGCATTTGTGTAGGGAGAAAAATAGGATTTTAGATAGCCTTATTAGACACCATCTCCAAAGATCCAACAAGATTTTCTACTATGTATCTCTCCCATTTGTGATGATGGACCGTATAAGTAAAGAATAGTGTAATGGTAGTAGTGCTACCAAATTCAACCTTGCAAAAAATATGCATGAATGTGATAGTGATTTAATAATTCTTTAAGGAGGAAGGAAATATGATTAAGACATCTTCCTGACTTACCCAAAAATATATTTATTTGATGTGATTTTCCAACTAGAGTGCCTCTTTTCAATAATTTATATATAGGGGCAAAACTTTTCACCCATGGTGCACCTATATGCCCAAAACTTCAACCTTGAGAATTTATGGGTCTTAGTCCTTCTTAAATAATATTATTCTATTTTTTGGCATGCATTGCTTATGTTTGAGATATGATTGGTGCAAAATTATTATGGCAAGAATATTCATTTTAATCATCTTATATGTCATTGAACTTCATCTATTTGACTTGTTAAATCATGTGAAATTTCTTTCTTTTTACTTATCTTGTTAACTATAAATCTCTCCCATTTGGACTCTACTTAATTTTTCATCTTTACCCTGAATAATGCCTGAATGGTTTACTCTACACATAATTAGTTTATGCAAATCTCCCTTCTCTTATCTTTCCTTCTTCTATATGTTGCCGCCAATCTACCCAGATGTTGAGTGACCTGGGGAACAAGAGATTGGAGAAGATGTCTAGATCTTTTTTCTAAGAGGATTCTAAGATGAACATGTTTCCCATTGAAACCAATCTATTTAGTTGGAGTTTCTATTTTATTGATTCTCCTTTTGAGGACCGTATGTCAAACAATGATAAATTTTGCAATACCTTAGTTCACTTTTTCATTATTACATTACTCTTGTTATTGACTGTTGAAAATTTTATATCGTGGTTTTGTGGATGGGGTTTGTATGTTTATTTCCAATAACAAGTAAGAAATGGATTGCCTCTACGGTCCCACTTCTTACATGTTTTCTCTTCTGTTAACATTTTTTGGGGTGCATTCTTAGAAGCATATATCTCACATAAAGTGGTTCCCAAAATCTATGGCAATGTGCGGAACATGCAAGATGAAATTCTTGACAAAGTTAGGGTTATGAAGGCATTTTCCCTTTCAACACTATTATGAAGGACATTGGCTATAGGATCATGTTGTTTCTTCATTCCCATTGGCTGATGGATGAGATGGTAGGAGACCTTGCTCAGATGAAGGCTAGATATACCCATAATGAGCTTCCCGTTAGATATGTCTTTGGTAGAGTAGAAATATCATTTACCTATGAATGGTAGAAAATAGATCATATTCATCTTTATTCCCATTATGGAGTATTTTTGTGTGCAAAAGTATTTGTGTAATCCTATTTAGTTATATCAATTAAGGTAATATTTTTAAAATGGATGATATTTAATTAATTTTTAGTATGTTAAGAAAAAAAGACTAAAGATGATAGACACCAAAGATTTTTTCCTCAATCTTGACATTCTAAAGTGAATCCTTGTATTCTTAGATGAGCCATGAATTCTACGAACTTAGTCTAGAAGGGTTTTACAATATTTCTTTGGGATGTTCCCCCATGTATCTACCAAGTCTCAACGGTACTACCTCTTGAAGTGTTTATCATTAATTGGTACCAGAACGATGTCACCATTAATATCTTAGAGTCACATGGAACCACCACTATATATTTCATGGATGACATATGGTCCTTCCCATTTAGGTTTGAACTTACCCAGAGGGATAGGACTAAGATACATGCATAGCACAATGTCACCTTTATAGAAGCATCTAAGTCAGACCTTCTTGAAGAAGGACCAAGACATTTGGTCCTAATAGTATTATGCATGGTGAAAGGTGCATAATTATTGTGTACATATGAACTTGGACCCAATCCACCTTTTGGAGTATACATAGGGAAGGAGTTTTGACCGAGATTGGTAGAATGACCTCAACCCCATAGATGAGGGAGTAAGGTGGTGCACTTGTTGAAGTACTAAAAGAAGTTTTAGATGCCCATATAGCCCATCTTCATCTGCTCATTCCAGTCTAAAGTGGATTAAATAGTCTACTTTATTATCTTGATGAGGTTCTTTCATCTAAGGTTGATAAGTAGACATAATACACTTCTTGATGCTAAATAATATAGATACTCTTATACTATCTTTGAAATGAAACACGTGCCATTCTTAGAGATGATCTCACTAGGAAAACCATAATGTGTGATAGTTATGCTGTAGAAGTAAGTGATGACATGTGAGAATGAGGTGAGAAAGAATGGAATTCCTCCCACGGATTTAGTGAAATAATAAATGTTGACTTTTTGTGTAACGAGACCACTCTCGTGGTTTCTTCTGTAACCAAGAAACCCAAAATCAATGAATGATCTTTCACTGGTGATTTAGGCATTAGTGGTCTGGATAGATATTGTGTATATTTATCAACCATATATTGCCATTGTTAGATCCAATTTCTTTTCATAACTCTTGTGTGATAGCTTGAGGATTGGTTCACAAATTGTTGTATGAATTGAGTGTTGAATTGGAGTCTCCCATGTGAGCCTCTAGTCTTTTAATCTATCTGAGGATCATACAACTTGACAATCACTCAACCTTTCTTGATATAAACAACTATTCCTTATTGGATAACTACATAGAACAAAAACTTTGCAGATGTGGTGCTCAAGGTACACTTGTTGGATTCACTTGGAGGTGGAAATGCCATAGTATTTGGAGTGTATTTTATAAACAAGCTACATGGTCTTGTACTTGGTTTTATCGGGAGATCATCTCATCAATGTAGACTTTGATTTCTTTATTTATAAGGCCAGAGAAGATAGCTACCACGGCCTGATGATAGGTTGCACTTTCATTTTTTATTCCAAATGATATTACTTTGTAACAGAAGTTGCCCCATTCCATGGTGAATGTGGTTTTCTCCATGTCCAACGACACCACCATTATCTAGTTTAATCTTGAGAATCAATCCATGATGTTGGGGATTTCATGTCTAACTGTGTTCTCCATAAGGACATAAATATATGGTTGCACATTATCATCATTTTGAATGGATTTATTGAGATCTCGAAAGATGATTCACATACATAAATGTTATCTTTGCTTGTGATCAGTACTATGTTAGCCAGCCAGCCAGCCAAGGCATGATATACGGTGTATGAACCTGACATCATATTGTTTTTGCACTTCCTTACATATCTATAGTCTTCATTCCTTCCAGATGTGACTAACCATTTTCTTGATGGGATGCATTCCTAGCATAGTTAGAAGTATATGGAAATAGATTGACTCATTGACTCCTGGCATGTCGGTGTAGCTCTAGATAAATATGTCAATCTACTAATGGAGGAGCTCGATCAAGGCTGACTTTATTGATTGTTGTTCTAAATAACCTACCTTTACAAGATGATGAAGTGAGATTGTGCCAATATTGACAATTTAGGTTTAATTTACAATGTTGAGTGACATGCATTCAAAGTCATACTCAAGGATGGATATATCATCTTAATCTTAGTCAACAAGGACATTCATGACGTATTTGTTTCATTCCTCCTGGACTATGTGTTTGTAATGGAAGAATATCAGATTTGTCTTGTTGGGGTTTTGATAGAGGTGCTTAAGATGAGGGATACATGACTACTATAGGATAGAGTTCCTTAAGTGTTTTCTCTTCTTAACCTAATAAAATGGTGTATGCCTCTATATCAATTATGTCACATGTTGTAGCAAGGAATGGGAAGCCAAAAATTAGAGGATATTGAAGATCCTCCTTGATGTCCATAATCAAGAAGTCACAAGGGAAATAGGCATCTTTCCCAACCTTCATAGGAATATCCTAATGATACCCATAGTTTTTTCATCGAGGAATTAGCTAGTAGAATGGTCATGGCAGTTAGAAGAATCTAGGTGAAACCCAATCAGTGAGACAAACTCTATAACATGATGGATACACTTGTACCTAAATCTGCTAGCCTTTTCCTACAAGGGTTATCCCCTAGGTAACAACTGATCCCAAAGAAGTGGAATCCTTCTACCTCTGGGTCATTTTATTCATAATAATACCAGAAGTTGTCCGTGCAAGTTTTACGGTCTCATATTCCTCTGTTGTGTACTTCCTGGTCAACAAAGTCTTCAATTATTTTGACCAAGCAGGACTTTTAGAAAGCGCATCCATGAAGGGGATGTGCGTGCCAAGATTTTTTATAGCTTCCTTGAATCTCAAGAATCTAGCATCAACTCAGGCCTACTTGATAAGGGCATGGTTTGTAGGCTTCTACATCAAGTTCAATTGTCTCCACTTGTGAGTTTTCAGCATTTAGTGTTCTCTTTCTCTATCATGACAATATTATCATTATCAAAGTAAATAGGAATGATGATTGGCTTCACTAAATGAGGAGGAGCATACATGCACCCTAAATATTGCAAGATGAACTTTATCTTCTTAGGATGTTTTGGATTGTTTTTGGTCAGATCAACAAAAGAGCATGTGGGAGAGTGTAGAGATGGAAATAGATGGGATAACTGAGAGTCAATAGATTTCCATTAAAGTTGTTGGTCAGAGAGAAAAGTTTGCTGGCTAGAAATCATGGACTGTTGCGACTAGATAATATTTTTGATGACTGAAAACTTGTCATCCGTGGAAGAACAGGGAGTGGGTTGTAGTATCTGTAGTACTTGATTTGTATTCTAAAATTGTTTTCTTTGATTGTAAACACAATTCTAGAAATTATCCAGGTAGTTTCCTCAGTTCCTTAAGTTTTGTTGGTAACTTTACTAGAACCATGGGGGCCATGACCTTTCTTTTTCATTTTAGAAGGTCAATATTATGATGTTTTCCATGCACTAGTTGGATTTCCATACTGGAGACTAGGATGGTTTCTAGTCTGGTTCTTGTTATAGTAGACATGGCCAGGTATACTTCAGATGGATTTGAGATCCTCCAACTATTGCAAGTCTTCAGTTGGTATGAGACCATTGTTCACAACGACATTTTATAGGAGTTCATATTGTAGAGTAGAATGATCGTGACCTTGACAAGCCTCTCTGATGAGGTATGATAATTTTACTTGTTGCTACATAAATTGTGGCTATTATGGGTCTCCTATACTTTCATAAGCATTCAAGGAGGAGTCTAAGTGGTCTTCTTCAAGGAAAGCTTCTTGAGGGATTTTGCAACATATTTAAGCTCAAAACTATCTTTGGCTTTGTCTATGTTGAGGACTCCACCTTATTTATAGTTGGGATCAGGCTTTCCTTTTATACATTATCTTGACAACTTCCCAGGCATTATTAAAGTTTTAGAACATGAAATTACCTCCAGATGAGGTGTCAAAAAAAGTCTCGATCCTATCACAAACACCTTTATAGAATGTCTCAATCAAATAGACTTGAAAATGATGTGATGTCGAAAAAAATAGATGATCTATTTAAATAGCTCTGATTATTTCATCTGGAACCATGGCGAACTATGTCATTTGTCTACTAATTTTATAGGCAAGGGATGAATGATTGTACTTCTCAAAAAACTTTGATTGGAGCCCTTCCCAAATGTTGATTCTGCCTCCTTCCATAGCATTCTACCAACTGCTGACTTAGTCTATCAATAAGTATTTAAGAATGTATGTTTCATGGCATATCAAAAACTCCTGACATCTTGTGCAGGGAACGAAGGTTGAAGAAGCATAAGAGATGATCTTGACAATTATCACCTTTATACTTGACAAATGCACTATTCTTAAGCATGATGATTCACCGTGTGCAAATCTCAAACTATGTGGCATTGATAGCAGGAGGCATGATAGGATGTTGTATGTTAGTGGCTTTAAGGATAGATAAGTCCATAAGATACTTCTATCTCTCTTCTTCTTGTACTATGATGTCTACAAATTCCTGCTCAACAATCATGGCTATTCTTGTCTCCTCAATAAGAGCCTCTCTTTGTGCAATGAGGGCTTGGTTCTCGAGATGGTTGATTTCTTCCGCTTCCATTTTATTCCAATAAGCATGGTTTAGAGGAAGGAAAGTCATGTTAATATCTAGATAAAATGTGAAATGGTGTAAATCTGTCAATACTTTGTGTGTGTCTCATACACCCCCAATACCTGAGAAGAGACTTGAATGAAATCAAGAACTAAGGAAGTAGTGGTTAAAGTAGTTATGAGTGATTATCAATCGAGAATATAAGTCCTAATTATTAAAAAAGTAGAGTTTAAAAGATATTCCCTTGTCCCTACAATGGTGCCAAAATTTGATGCAAGCAGTTTGCACACACAAATTTATTAGGGAATGGAGACCCTATAGTTTAAACCTTAACAACAATAATCAACTCATCTGGAAGTGAAAAGATCAATTTTAGTTAATAAAAGGGTCAAACCTAAGAGACAACGTGATTCATTTCAAAACTGATAGCCAAGAACACACTTAAATCCAATTGTTTAAGAGTGATTATAACTAAGTCTCAAGATAAAGATTGCAAAGAAAAATTTGATTAAACTAAGGGTCTAATTCAATTAATAAGGAATAATGGGAAAACAAGGTTTCACCACCATAGGCTACACAATTTTTCTAATTAATACAACTCTTTAGATTAAGTATGTTTAGATTAGGATCATGTGGCTTTGCATCCTTTTGGAACATAATATCACAAGGATCAAGTTCCCCATGGACCTGAGATCTTGTTGCCCATGGATTCTTACCCAAATGTCTAGTAGAACTCCTTCTAGGATCTCATCCAGAGTTTTACGCATTTGTTTGATGTTCTAATCCTAGGTTTCATGGTCTCTGCGCTAAGGTTTATAACACATAAGAAATGTGATTGATCATGTCATAAAGAAAATGCAGATAATGAATGAAACACATCCAACAAAATAGATTTCTTAGAGTTAATAACAATTAGAACAAGGTATGGGATTTGAGGCTAAACACCATACCCTAAAAAGGAGATCTAGTCAGTCACACAATTAAAGAGAGATAAAGAAGAAGTCCTGTCGGTACGAGCATAGAAGAGGGTTTTGGTGGTCTCTAGTTCCGTTCTATGGTCTAGAAGCACTCCTGACAATCTCTATGAGGAAGACGACACATCCTTTTCTCCTTTCTCCACGCCATGCACCAAAATTGAGCCTAAATGTAGCGTATGATCCCCAACTATTAAGTCAACTTTTCCATTTCATACGAATGTCCTCGCACCTATCAAACCTAAGTTTGGTGGCATGGCTGCGACTTGCAGAATTCTGGCAGACACGCCAACCGATCAGCTAGGAAACCAATTGGTTGGTTGGGTAAGTGAACATCAAGCAAATCTATAGGTCAATTGACTGGTTCATCTTGAGTCAACCACTTCTTCTATAGATACAATCTTCTCAATTCTTTAGGTCTTAAGTCCCTTTTTTGGCATTTTGAGTCAGTCAATGGAATTGTCTAGCCGATCGGTTCATTTGAATGATTGGTCCTATCCATATTTTATCTTTTGAGCCGGCGAGTTGGGTAAGCCAGTAGATGGGTTGGACCTTCTAGGAGGCTGAAAACATGAAATTCCACTCATCCTTGCTCTTCTAATCCTTGAAATTTTTGGGTATTCATGACTCACAAAGTGAGCAGGTGAAAATCAATTGTTTTCTTGCAATAAACAAGCAAATTGTATCAAAACTCTATTTTAGGAGATAAGAGAAAAATCAAAGAAAATATATCCTAAAAATAGAAAATAACAACATTATGCCCCTAATATAAGACCTAAAAGATGCAACAAAAAAATGAATATACATTCATCATGTTCCTGACCTCTTTAAGTGAAGGGAACTTTGAAGTTTTTGAGTTGGATCCACAACATGTACTAAATCAACTAACTCTTGGAGAGATAATTGGCTAGGTTCCTTCTCCAACAAGCTACATTAAGTTTTAGTTTTTTATTTCCTCTATATGTCCACCCTTGTAGGTGGAGAAGTAAAATATATTATTGACCATTTTTTAGTAGATAGTATGTTTTAAGTACCACTTATCAGTTCATTGAACATTATTTTACTAGATAATTTGACCTTATATTGAAGGTTTAAGGAGTGGGAGCCATAAAGTAATCTACTCCTTACTCAATTGAATAACATGAACAATCCCAATGCCAAGGACTAACATAAATTTTTCTCAAAGGGGTATGATATAATAATATTCAACCGATATGATACTTAAAATATTAAAAGATAACAATGATCAAAAATATTTTTATAACATCTTGTAAGATTACATGGTTGACACCAACATTGTCGAATACATGAAGAAAAGATTAAAAAACTATTACTAGATGTAATGGATAGTCTGATTAGTTCAACTGTATCTCGCAAGGTACATCAACAACACATTTGCATGTCATTGTCAACTTGGTCATCTTCCAGTTCTCTTTACATAAGGATTTGGAAGCAAACTCCACAAAGAAAAGGTGGAAATTTTTCAACAAATGTTAGTACAAGCATATAATAGATAATTGGGAAACAATAGGACAAGTGACAACAATTAATATATCAAGGCTTTCCAAAAATGAAAGACATGGAATTATCCATAGTGTATATCTGGAGAAGTGATTCAAGATATGTAAAAGGTTTACCTACCATTTTCACAAATATGACTTGTGCCACAAAAACATACACAAGTATTAGGAAACACTACCCATTGTATGAATAAATAGTTAAGAATGTAGATGAGACTGACACAATATTGGTGAAAATATAGATACATTGGCAATTAGGACACATATCTCTAAGCTTAATAAAGAAACATTACCCATTGTATGAATAAATAGTTAAGTATGTGGATGAGATTGACATAGTATTAGTGAAAAAATAGATACATTGGCAATTAGGACACATAACTGTGAGCCTAATAAGGTATGAATAGTATGTGGATGAGATTGACACAATATTAGTGAAAAAATAGATACATCGGCAATTTAGACACATAACTCTAAACCTAATTAAGAATGTAACACAACCAAACTCCCAATTATATAATGATGGTCACATAAATTGTACATAATGCACATAAACTCCATCCAAAACATAACATGGGCACACAACCCATGGTATAGGTCACACAACCTCCATATGAAAACCATAACATGTGAACATAACCCATGATAGGGCATAAAATCCGCATAATAAAAATATTACATGGGCACACTACCCAAAAAGTAAACCACAACCAAAGAATTTATGTAAATCGAGTACTAGTGAATTAGAAAGCATGAAATAATTTAGATTCAAGTAAAAGGTTCATCACAATTTGGATTATAGAAGACTTTCCATCACTAAAGTGGAACATATAAGTTTTCCACCATAAAAGTGGATAAAAACGTTTTCACCTTAAAATTTGATCAAATATATCATATCCACAACTAAGATGCAAACTGGGACAATAACATTCCATCACTTGGGAAATCAGGGATTTCATTTCACAAATGGAATAATTTTGTTCAAATCTACAAAGTAGGGCATGAATTGAAATAAGATGAAGAAAATACAAATTTGAGAGAATATTAAAATAAAAAGAAAAAATGTGCCAATATTTCTTGTTACTTATGTAAAAAAAATAATAAACTGAAGGGTAGGATTGAGAAATCAAATAATTGATTCTTCTATTCTAATCGAACACTACACACAAATTATTGGAGGCTCAATTTGAGTATCAAACTATGTATTCAAGTATCAACCAAAGGTTATGGTGGTGAGATGTCGTCATCTTCCTCATGGTCTC
Organism: Alisma plantago-aquatica; assembly: GCA_963693085.1. Classification (NCBI taxonomy): domain Eukaryota; kingdom Viridiplantae; phylum Streptophyta; class Magnoliopsida; order Alismatales; family Alismataceae; genus Alisma; species Alisma plantago-aquatica. Next base: position 1,393,656,108 of record OY856411.1, on the reverse strand, counting down.
TTGAACACAACGAGCCAAAGAATAGCCTTAGAAGCCACCAGAAACGGCCACACTCAATGCCACAAGGGAAATATTACTCAAAAAAATCATGAACTTTCAAACCTTAAACACATAATCACAAGTATAATCCACAGAGATATCAAAATAAAGTTTTTTCCAAATACCTAAAATGACTTCCCATTTATAATTGGATCTATGGAAGGTTACATAACACAATACACCACTACATAGTTTAGAAGCCCTTAATCAATTAAAAGGTTGAGCACCGCACACACAATATCTCATCAAATAAAAAAGATCTTAAGTTTTAAGAATGTGGCACTACTATAGAACTTGCACAAAAAATATTACAACATTCATAACCGTAGATCTACAGGCCATGCACTCAAAACAAAATCTAAGGCTGATAAAGGATATTAATAAAAACACACCCACTTGGACCTGAGGCTACAGAGACATATATACCTCTAACCCTATATCTTTTATCTCTAGAGGAGGTCACACAAACATCACCTACATATGATATCCCTTCAGTCAAACATCACCACTTCTTGACAATAAAGAAAGCATTCTCCCTCTTTGTTGATCTTATTCAACACTACCATGATAGTTGGGTCGCTCACTTAAGAAGGTATGGAAAACCACTTGGTGAGACCCCAAGTCCTCGTGAAATGATACAATTCCTAAAACATCTATTACATTTTGGAGGGAAAGATTACATAATAAAGAAGGGAATACAACCAGAAATAATAGTGTACCCTATGGCATACCGTTACCCATCCTTTTGGACATGAAGCTCACCTGCAAGAGGGTTAGACAACATAGATTTACCATGGGTAAACAAAGAATAACTTATACAAGGTACAACCATAATTAGTGTAGCCTAAACTTAACTAATTATACTACACATCTATTGTACATTTAGACACACTCAATTGATTAGATCGTACCATCCTACATGTCAACTAGATGCTATACACCAATCTTAGCAACATGTAAAAGATCTAGGAACATCTAAATTCATTATATCTGTCCTCAGAACCTTAAGGTGAAGTGAGGCATAAAAACGTTAGGGAGCACTTTGGCTAGCCCATCATGGATATTATCTTAAGATCATATCTACCAAAATAGGCCAAACCAAGATAGGTTACCACCTAAAATGGGTAACCACCCTCCATTATACATTACCTCATCCATACACATCCACTGAACTATAGACCTTCATCAAGTCCAAAATGGTTTAGAGACATTTAGGATATGTGCTCCTAAGTATCCCCATATATTCACTAAAATAATACTCTGAGAACCTTCTCATAGCTCTAGGCTTCTCTAAATTAACTCATTTCCCCATCCCCTCAACAAACCAGGGGAATGATTCTATGGACATAGAGAATTACCTATTCAATTTATTTTGATGTTTGGATTCAATATTCTATGATTATATCAACTAGAGTATCGAGAATCCTATTAGCTACAAACATACAAGGAAGTAGTTATAACACTAGAAGATATAATATGTCTAAGCAACATGACCTAACACCTCATACAAAGGTGCACATGTTTTCTCCCATGGTTATTGAGGCATCTTACAAAAATTAGTCTTTAGAAATCCATTAATTTTTACTCCATAGCCGCTCATGTTCTAATAGGAGGAAATACACATAAAGCTTCCCAAATTCCCTTTAAAGGAGCCACCTCTTATCAACAACATAATATTAAGGAGATAGTGTAATGCATCCACTATGAATGTACAACAGTCATAAATAGTTCACAAAAAAATCATATTTTAATCATGCATGTCATATTTGAGCACTTGGGGAGAAACCCTAACCTCCTTGTGATATTAATTCATTTTCTTACTAATCAACAATGGAGAATCAACTTTTATGTAACAAAAGGGAACCTGTAGTACACATATTTAACATGTATGTACTTACCCCATTAAGTAAGGCTCAAGGTACATGAAATAACCATTTAATTAATGGTTCAAGATATGTAACAATAAGATCTATGAAATGAAAACACACAAAAAGTAATTAACAAGTTAAACGATGATATACTTCTTCTTACAAACAACTACCATGAAGACACCAAGTTTAATAAAACAAACTCCAGTGTTGCGAGAAACTCCCCCAAGTCTGAGTTCCTCTCCTTCCACCCACTCTAGAACTACTAATCAATGGATGAAATCAACTCAATAGGTGAGAGAAAGGTAGACATCAGATTCTAGACTCTACAACTGAAACCTTATAGAAAAACCACCTAGAAAAGGCCCAAGAAGGACCAAAAGCTATAGATCACCAGGAAAACATATGATCAAGGTTTGAATTACCCCGATCAAAGCTTACCAATCAGATAATTGGCTTATCTCGCATCGTCAATGAAGGAAATGAGGGTAGATCACACTAGAAGCAACTAAACCTTGATTCTTCTTGTTGGTAAAACTTATCATTTCAGGCCCTTCAGAGTAATTATCAGAATGCACACCACTAAGAAATGTTTTTAGAGAACTTGCATAAAACATTGATAACCAAGGTAAATGATTTTTAGTGGTACTCCGCCAATCAAAAATTTACCATCTAGCCACTTAGTAGTTTCATCAGTAGACAACCAATGGAACATTGAATACCATTGTTGACCTCCTCCATAGGTCATCTACCAATGGAAGGGTAGAACCACATTTTCGATCCTCAATCAACAGAAAAAAAAACATTCCATGACTCAAAATATAGGCAGAAGAGCCTCGTTAGTTTTCAATTCATGAAAGTTAGGTCATTTGTCTGTTGGTTCTGAACTGATGGAAAACCAACTAGGTTAGTTTATGGCACCGAAGTGCATCTATTTACTGACAAGAAAGGGAAATCATATGAAAACCATCAAGTTTTGTAAAAATTATCAGGAATACCTTACTCAAAGGGGTAATTTGAACATCAACCCTTAAAAAAAATATTCACCAACCCAACAAATCCTTAACCAATCATCCTAATAGATGATAAGGACAAAGTAAGTTTAAGGGGTTAAGCTAGGTCAGGGGTCTAAAAATAACACCAAGCATTGTCCTCCACTATGGCTGACTAGGAGGATAAAATTGGAAATCAAGAAAGGGGTCCTGGGATGAGTTTACAAGGGTCCTACATATGTAAAAAAATACAAATAACTACAAAAATACAACACCAAACTTGAAATATGACTCCAATACAATGTGAATATTGGGAATGGTTGAATACATGAATTAGGTTCAAATTTACAACTGTACAAACTTGATTAGAGGTCTTAGAGAATATCTGTTTGGTTTTCATGAGGTGTGGTGGTTGGGACGTCATGGAAAAGCTTGGATGACCACTTGTAACAGATTGGAGTTTGGGGGCAACAGGAAGGGTGAAGAAGGGGATACTAGAGGTTCATAAGTGTCCATGGGAGTGTGAGATTTGTTTTTCATGACACTCCAATATGCACAAAGGCCTAAGAAGAGAGGGGTTCCATGGAAAGTGAAAACATAGGAGGAGAAGGGGATATAAATGGCCACGAAAAGTTGCAAAACTTTGTAAAAAACCACTTAAAATTCAATAAGGAAACTTGTAGAGGAAAAATCTCAAAGAGACGAAGTGAGAGATGCGAGAAAATCAAAGAATATGAAAATAAGGTAGGAGAGGATTTTTAACCTCTATGATCTATAACCGATAGATAATGATAGGAGTGCATCAAGGAAAAATATATGAAAATAGATAAATAGAATTCATTTTCTTTCCCTTTTCTTCTTATTTTCTTCCCTATTTTTTAAGGAATATAACATTGTCCAATTGAGATCAAAATTGACACATTGACTAAGTAATGTATTTAAAATTAGAAAATGATATTAGTTTCAAATAAATTACTAAACAACTACACTCCACCCTATATAAGTTTTAAAATAATGAGTCAAACTAAACATCTGGAGGGTAATGGTATGATATACCACTATTTGGTGTTGTGCTTCCAGTTGGGATCCAAATGCATATGGGTAATGCTAATCAATTTGTGTTGAGGCTATCGTAGGTTAGGGCAGGCAACCAATGGTTTCCTAATTTTTAAACTTATCATAGAATTCATATTACCATCTAGTGACTTGATTGATGCCTATCTCACTCCCTAAAGGGTTCAAATGGGTAGCTCCCCTAAGATTTATACCTAGGAAACTCATTTCCATCATTCTACTCTTAACCTTACACTCTCAAGGTTATGTTTTAGTCAATTCTAGGGCTTCCCTTCAAGCACTTTTTATGTGACTTCATTGTGACTTAGTTCAAGAAAACATCGATCGATTCCAAATAATTTTCTTCCTTGAACATACAATCGTTTATGGGAAAATAGTTTTGATGATAAGAAACTATGAATGTAAAGTAAAATATGGTAACAAATTTAATGCAAGAATCAATTCACAAAGCCTACCATAACAACAATACCTTACTTCACAATTATATCATCCTCATCACTTTATTTCACCCTAATGCCATATCTGGTAACAACACAAGGATACCTAGATTTTTTATCCTAGATCATGTGTGTAGCCACATAGGGTCCCTTCACTCTAGGGAAAATACTCAAAATACTTATGTATAATCCATCTGATTCTATATCTTGTTTCCATACTCACATAGATATAATATAAGGCAAACATTTCATTTAGAGTTATCATAGAGGGTAAGGGACCATAGTTATAACAAGCTTATGGGAGATAAAATTGAAATAGTTAGAAAACATACTCCCCTGTCTCTAATTCCATACTTGTAAGGAGTGATACTTGAGAGGGGAACCACTCCTTTCCTTACTAAATAGAAAAAAAATCGTATTTCCAAAAAACTAACATAAACATTTTTCAAAGGTATTTGATCCATTATATCAACTAGTATGATGTTAAAAAATACCAAATGATAACAACAAAAGAAATTGTCTATGATTATTACAATTTCATAAGATTACATGACCAACTCCCACATGAGCGAATACGTGAGGCATAACCTAAAAGAATTATTCTTGGATGTATAGGGTAATATGACTAATTCAACACTATCTCTGAGGGAAGATAACCTACACATATGCATGTCCTCATTAACTTGCTCATGTTCCAAATTCCTCTTATCCTAAGGGGTTGTAGGTAACCCCCATAGAAGAACAAATGGTAGATACATATCAACAAAAGTTGGAATGTGCATAATATGAAATTAGGAAATTATAGGAAAAGTGACAACATTTAACATATCAATGATTAAAATAATATAGATATATCGAATTATAAAAAATGGATAACTAGAGAAACAATCCAAAATATATAAAAGGTTTACTCACCATTTTTACGTACATGAAGTATACCACAATAGCATACACACAATTATTCGACGGCACAATCCATCAACTAAATCAACAATTTATTGTGTCGGTGAGATAAAAACAATACTATTGCAAATTAAAGACAATGGTAGTTAGAAAAATAACCCTAAACCTGATAAAGAATAGTACACAGCCAAACTCCAAAATATACAATGATGGCCACATAACCCAACTACGTGACACATTACATGCATCCCTAAATTTCGCATGGGAACACAACCTATGACATGGGGAACACAAACTCCATCATGAAAGTATAAGATGAGCACACAATCGAGGATATGGGGCACACAATCTCCATCCCAAAAATTTAAAATGGGAAATCAACTTGGAAAATGAACCACAATCAAAGAATGTATATAACTCTAGTACTACAAAACCATCAAGCATGCATTAATGTAGAGGCAAGTGAATGTTTAGCCACGATATGGATTAAATATGATTTTCCATCACAATAATTGAACATATAAATCTTTTACCATAAAATTGGATCTAATCATGGTTTCCACCACAATATTGATTCAAATCTATCATACTCACAATTATGATGCAACCTAAGACAATAATAGGTGACTACATGGATATATTGAGTTCCATTTCACAAATGGAAAAAAATAGGTTGGATCCATGAATTATGGTGCAACTTGAAATATGATTAACAATATACAAATATTAGAGTGCAACATGAAATCCCAATAGTTTGAGAATACTAGACAAAAAATATTCAAAATAATAAACCCAAGCAAGTCATTAAGAAATGTAAGAGGAACATCAATATAATAATGATTTAAAGAGGTCTATGACAGAGAATAAAGAATTATTTTCTAGTTGACTAATAAAGAGATACAACATACATAATATTTTCCATAATGATACTCATGCTTAAACCCTATGTTCAAGACAAAGTCTTTAAAACACATTTTAAACTTTATATGATTAAATTGTTAATTATCCATTAGAAATTGAAACCCCTAAAAATCACCTTATTATTATAACACATTAGGTCTTGAAAGTCACGCCATTAGGTAAATAATTTTATGATAATTTCAGAATATATTTTCTAATAATGTTTGATAATACAAAAATTCAGTTTTGATTTTTCTAAGTTAAGTATATTGCATAAATTTTAAGTCTAAACACCAGGAAAATGAATGAATATGCCCTTGTATCTAGAAGCTCGAGTTTAGAGGTGCATATGAAAAATAGTCTATCACCCTACTCAAAATCATGTGAGATATTGAAAGAAAATATGTCAAAAATGTCATTATTTCCCATAACCTGCATGACATAACATGAATAAACCAAAGGGTAGAATCGATAAATCAAATTATAAATTATTCTATAGTTAGAACAATGAATCAATTCTAAAAATAAGCTACAGATTCCGGTAGTAACCAATCATTGTAGTGGATCCAATCAGGTTCCTCATGCTCTAAAAACATGTCAAGCCAAAGAAAAACCTAAACCAAGCATCATCCTCTGTTATGACTGATTAGGAGGAAGAAAATTGAAACTCAAGAAATTAGAAAAAGCCAAGAACATGGAAGGTCTAGGATGAGTTTCTAAGAGTCCTACAAATGTGGAAAACAAAAATCAAATCACAACTACAACACTAAAATTGAATACCAACTCACATACAAATAGAAAGAGGGAAAAATTGCATATATGCAATGGGGTCAAATAGACAAATGTACAAGCTTTACAGGAGGTCTCATAGAAATTTCATGTGGTTTGTGCTATGTGTGGTGGTCAGAATCTCCGTGGAAACCCCTAGGTGACCACCTATAGAAGATGCACTTTTGTAGAGGGAAGGAGGGGTTGTAGGAGGTTCGATCATCTTCATGGGAGTGTGAGGTTGGTTTTTAGAAACACACCTGTAGACATAAAGGCCTTAAGAAGTGAGGGGTTTCATGAGAAGGGAAAATAGAGATATGGAGAGATTGATAGCTAGGGTTTTACATGCCATAAAAACTTACAAAATTTGGGATCAAACCACTCAGAATGAATTAAGAAAACTACTAGAGTAAAATTTTTAGAGAGAAAAGGTAAGAGATGAAAGAAAATTAAAGTGAGAACTGACAGGGGATAATGAGTTCATTATTTTTGAAAAAAATGAAAGCAAACGTGTGAGATTATTCATAACCCCTGTGATCTAAATTCTAATGATAACTACATAAGTGTAATAACTAAAAAATCTAGGAAACTCCACTATAGTAGTATAGATAAAAAACTAGGGAATACATATTACTTAAATGAATAGAACTTTTTTTCTTTCCATTTTTTTCTTATTTTCTTCCCCATTCTATGAGGAATCTGACATTTTCCATTTGGGATGAAAATTGGCACTATACCAACTAATGATTCTAAACCCAAAATCATATTAATTTCTTGTTTTGGGAGTGATTCTTAGATTTTTCAACAGATTAGGAATCTTTAACATTATCTTTTTATTTTCAATTACAACTCTCTTAAAGGAACTAACACTATCTTATTAAAGTGAAATTTTACATGTAACCAAATTGTGATGTTTAAGATCCAAATTTACATATTTTTCCTATAGAATAGCTCATAATTCGAGCCATTATCATATTGGGAATTTTTAATACTATAAATAAATATTAATACTATTATTAATTAGTAACCATGTTTGACAATTACGATTGTTTTGGAATTATACACACATGAGAGAAGTCTCTACTATTTTGTCATTCCTTAGATATGTCATATCACTTGAAAATTTCCATTAGTCTATTAATTATAATTCATCTAAATAATGACAAATGAAATTACTCAACTTGTTTTATAAATGTAAATTACACATGTTTATATGTTTTGGGAAGGAGTTATCAAATGTTGTATATTTTTGAAAAAACTATTCATATCCATGTCTTGTAGGTATCCTTATTTATATTAATTAAATGTTTGACATATGTATTTATGTAGATGTTATTAGATGAGATTTACAGTACAATGCATTGACTCAAATTAACATCCAATTCATTGATGTGCATATTACATTCAATTAATTCTATTCCACCATAGAAACCATTTGTATAATAAAAGTGTCATGTTATTCATGTGAAGGTTTCATATTTAGCTTAGAGATATGATTTTCACTTAAATGTATGCTATAAATCCAAATTAGTTACATAGAGATACATTAGTTGACTTCTGTTCATATTTGGAAAATTTTGATTTAACAATTATTCCCTTACCATGTTCTTGTACTTCATGAAAATTAGGGTTTTCATGGCTAGTTATTCAAGGTTTCAGTGTGTTACAAAACTCCACCCCTAGAATCTAATGTAATCCTTGAAATCAAACCATTAACAACTTACTAACCAACTACTCTTCACCCCTTAAAATGTTCAACCTAACAAGTCAAACTAAACACTTATAATGGTAAGGGGATTATATATCAGTCGGAGTTGTCTTCCAAGTGGAGTACATATGTATATAAGTCATGATAAACTCTTATTGTTGAGCCTATATTAGGTAAGGGTGTGAAACCCATTATATACTATACTTTCTAAAAAATCATAGAATTCATATTACCATACAAATTTTTCTTGGTACGACTATCGACACCCTATAGGTTTAAAGTGGGTAGGTCCACAACCCTTGTTCCTAGAACACTTCTTCTCCATATCTCAACTCTTAACCCTAGGGTTTTAAGGATTCATTCTAGACAATTTTAGGGCTTTACTTCTAGAACTAGGTGTATATCGTCATTGTGATTAGTTAAAGAAAACATCAACAATATCTAGAAATCATTTACCTTATACATATATAGTATAATACATAATAATTTGGTGATAAAAAATCATGCTATAAACAAAAGATGACTTGAAAACCAAGGAGAGAACCAAATCTCAAAGAGTGGAATAAAAAATCACCATACTACACTACTCTATCATCATCATCTCTTTATTTTGTCCTAAAGCCATATCTAGTAACAACACCAGGATAATGCATTTATGATCCTAGATCAAAGTGTATAGGCACATAGGATCCATTCACACTAGGGTTAATAACTCAAAAACCTTAAGGGTACTTCATCAAATTCAATGCATTTCCTATATCCTGACATATGTAGTCTAGGGTAAAATTTTCATCTAGAGTTTTCACCTAGGGTAAGGGGCTATGGTCATATAAAACTTATGGGAGATCAAATTGAGATAATAAAAAAAATCAACTTCCTTGTCTCTAATAGCTTATTCCCAAGGAGTGAGACCCAAGAGGGGATCCAATCTTACTCAATCTAATAACATGAATAATCCCAATGATAAACACTAAAATAATCTTCTTACAAAGGGATATGATCCATTACATCCAACCAATATGATTTTCAAAATATAAAAAGATACTAGAGGATGAAAATTTTATGATTATTGTACTTATATAGGAGTACATGTCTAACACCAAGATTAATGAATAGATGATCTAAAAATAAAACATGTATAATTGGATGTGAAAGGAAATGCAACTACTTAAACTCTATCTAGTATGGAACATCAACTATACATATGCATGTCCGACTCAAATAGGTCATCTTCAAAAGTCCTCTTTACCTAAGGGTTTGGAAGAAAAAAGCTACAAAAGAAGAAAATGTAAATATATCATTAAACTCTGGTATGTGAATATACTAAGGAATTGGTAATAATATAGAAAGTGACCACAATTAGAATATTAAGGATTCCAACAAAAGAGAGTCATTGAGTCATCCAAAGTGGATATCAAGTGAAATAGTTCAAGATATGTAAACATTTTACTTCCTATTTATACAAATATGAAGTATGTTGATAAATAATACATAGAGTTATTAGTTCACACAACCAATGAGTCAATAGTTTATCATGCATGTGAGATAAACATAGTGCTAGTTCAAATACAAAGACAATGGCAGTTAGGGCACATTGCCCTAAAACTATATTGTATGACACACAACCAAACTCCAAAATATATAATGATGGATACATAACCCAAGTATGGGAACATAACCTACATCCTAAATTTTCAAATGAGAACTCAACTCAAGGTATGTTTCACACCACCTCCATCCCTAAAATATACCATGGGCACACAATTGAGCATATGACACACATAACCTCCATCCTAAAAATATAACGTGGGACAACCCGAGAAGTAAACCACAATAAAATATTTTATAGAACCCTACCAAAACTAAACTAATAAGTATTCAAAATTTAGGGGAAAGTAAAAGCATAATATATATATCGGTTAAATAACATTTACTATCACAAAATGGAATACAAAAGTCTCCCACCGAAGAAATGGATCAAATAAGGGTTCTCCCACAAAAGAAAATCAATTGTATATTCACAATTAAGGTGAAACGTAAGAAAATATTAGGACATCACTTATAAAAGTTGAATTACATTCACAAATGGAACAGTTTAGTATAAAATCACAAACTTGGGTGCAACTTGAAATAGGATGAACAAGATGTAAATTTCATAGTATAACATGCAATACCAACATTCTAAAACATTAGAGGATCAGTTTTAGAATATCAAACCCAAAAAGGTCATCGACACATACAAGAGGAACTCTAATATAATAACACCATAGATAAGTCCAAGAGAGATAATAAAGAACTATTACCCAATTAAGTCAAGGAAAGATGCAACATACCCAATATGATCCCTAATAATATTGATGGTCAAACCCAACGTCCATGACATGTTCTTCAAAAACCATGTTAAATAATTAGATGAGCATAGGGTTAATTCTTTATAAAATATCTAAAACACTAACAATCACCTTGTTACTATTACTGATTTAGGTCACCAAAACCACACCCATCAGGTATATAATTTTATTATGATTTCAAAGCATACTTTTCTATGATTTTGGAGGTAAAATATTTAGTTATCATTTTTCTAAATTCAGTATATGTAATGAATTTTAAGTTAAAAGCTCTAGGGAGAAGAATAAATATGTCTTTGTATCTAGAATCTTGACTCTAGAGGAGCAAGGGCAAAATGGTCTATCACCTCTACTCAAAAGCACATGATATTAAATGAAAACTTGGCCAAATATCAATATTTCATATACCTATGTGAAAAACATAAACTAAAGGATAGAATTGAGAAATAAATCATCGCTTCTTTTCTTCCAATCAAATAGAAAAAATAGTTGATTGATGGCTCAACTTCAAATTGCAGATTCAAACAACTATTAAAGGTTGTGGTGGATCCCATCAAATTCATTGTATTCTGTCAAACATGGTGAGCCAATGAACAACCTCAGAAGCCCCTGTAGCACTAAGAATTGTCCTCCTCTAGGATTGATTAGGAGAAGAAAATTAGAACTCAAGTAACTATAGTAATCCAAGTAAGAGGAAGGTATGAGTTGAGTTCATGAAGTTCCTACACATGTGAAACACAAAAAAAAACTAATAAAGTGTGATTGCACACTAAATTTGAACTCCTATTCAAATACAACAAGAAGAAGGAAGAATTTTTATATATTGGATTTGGGGTCAAACTGGCCACTATACTAGTTGTGTAGGAGGTCTTAGAGAAGCTTTGGATGTTTTTTTGTGATGTTAAATGATCTAGATCACCATGGTGAAGCCTGGGTGGATACCTACCACAGATAGTGTTTGAGAGCAACATCATAGGGTAAAGGAGGTGTTCTTTGAGGTTTGGTCATCTTTATGGGAGCGTGAGTTGGTTTCTAGAGACATGCTTATAGGCACAAAGGCCTAAAGAAGCAAGGGGATCTGGGGTCTGGGAAGGTAAAGGATGAAAAGGAGCGACAAATGGTTAGGGTTTTATAGGCCACAAAAATTGTTAGAAGTTGGGATAAAATCACTTACAATTAAATGAGGAAACTAACGTAGAAAAAAATCTTAGATAGATGAGGTTAGAAATGAATAAAAATTAAAGGGTGATCTAAGAACAAAAATTGGGGGGTCACTACTTTATGGAAGTAAGAGAACATGAAGGTGTGAGATGATTCGTAACCCCTTCAATCTATATCCAATGGTTCATGAAATAAGCATTATAACTTAAAAATCTAGAAAATCCAATTATTATGTGGATAATCATGGAATCTCTAATTTTGATTAATAGAATTAATTTTCTTTCACTTTTTCTTCTTATTCTCTTCAATGTTCTTTAGGAATATAATTTTGTGCACTTGAGATGAAAATTTACACATGGAATAACTAACGTGTGTAAAAATCTAAAAAAATGTATAAGTTTATAGTTTTAGAAATATGTGGTAGGTCATTTGATAAATCAGGACACTTCAACATTATCTTGTTACCTTTTATTTCATTTAGGAAACTAACATTATTTAACTAATGTGAAATTCAACACATAACCAAATTATGATATTTAATTCTGAATTAAAATCTTTTTTGTGGTTTAGGAATCATATATCATTCCTTTTAGCATACTAGGAATTTGTATAATTATTTTAATAAACAATAATATAAATTTTAGTTGGTTACCATGTTTGGAAATTATGATTTTTTTGGGATTATACATTCGTGAGGGAAGCATATATAGTTTTGTCTTTCCTTAAAAATTCCCATCACTTTAATCTTCCATATAGTCTTATTATAATTCCTCTAGATAATGAAAACTTAAATTACTCAATTTGTTTGATAAATGTAGTTTACACATATTAAGATATTTAGGGAATCATTCATCCAATGCATAATATTTGAAGTATTAATGGATATTATGTCTTGTAGGCAACTTAAATATATTAAATAAATATTCAATTAATTGTATTCCACCATACAAACCATATTTCTATGATTGAAAGTGTCATATCATTCATTTTAGGGTTTCATATTGAACATAGTCATGATTTGAACAAATATACTTTATGTATCCACACAAGGTACATAGATGTTCATTAATAAATTTTTGTGTAAGTTTGGTTACTTCTAGGTAAAACATTAAACCCTATTCCTATTATTTCCCATTTAGGTAGTTAAGGTTCCCATGAGTAGTTATTAACGATTTTAGTATGTTAAAGAATGTCACCCCTTTAAAAGGATTTTCCTCAAAATTGAACCATCCATAACTTACTAAGCAAGTTTTTGCCACCCCTAAGGATTCAACCTAACAAGACTAAACGCTTTCAAGTTTTAGGGGATTATATATCAATATCCAAAGTTGTGCTTCTAGGTAAGGTCCATATGCATATATGTCAATATAACCAGCTTAGTGTTGAGCCTATAGTAGGTTAGGGCATGTAACCCATGATTTCCTATTTGTTTAAACAACCATATAATTCCTATTACCATCTAGTATTCACTTAATACCACTATCCACACTCTAAATTATTGAAGTGGGTATGTCCACTATGCCTTATCCTAGAACACACTTCTTTTCTTTCACTCTATTCTTAACCCTAGGTTTTTTAAGGTGTCGTTCTAGCCAAAGTAAGGCATATATAACTGGCTATAACGATACCATGTTTTGATATTATGATTTTTTTTGGGATTATACACTCAAGATGGAAGTCTCTACTATTTTATCTTCTCTTAAATATCTCACATCATTATAACGTTTCATTTCTTCAGTTTATAGCAACCCATCTAGATAATGACAACTTAACTTACTCAACTTGTTTGATATATGTAAATTATACACATTTACATGTTCTAGGAATATTTTATCTATTTTATTATATTTTGGATTATTTATTGGTATCCTATCTAGTATATTTTCTTAAGTATAATAGTTAAATATTTGACATATGTATTTATACAACTATTTCTTATATATGATTTAGAGTAAAATAGATTGATTCAAATTAAAAAAAGACTTTTTGATGTGCATATTCCATTCATTTAATCTTTATTCAACCATATAAAATGTTGTCCAATAATATAAGTTTCATGTTATTCATATGAGGGCGTCATTTTGTACTTAATTTCAAGATTTGAACCAGAATATATTTTATATAACCAAATTTAGGTACATTTTTATAATGATCTAAATTAGGTATGTAGAGGTATATTATCTGAATTTCTTGCATATTTGGATAGTTTTGGGTTAGTTGTTATTCCCTATTCTTATACTTTCCTATTTTGAGAACTAGATTTCACTGGTAGCTAGTTCAAATTTCAGTATGTTACAACACTCCACCATTGAAGTGGACTTTGTGCTTGAAACCCGACCATCCATAAATGATTAACCAACTACTCACCACCCTAAAAAGGTTCAAACAAATAGTCAAATTAGACACTTTAAAGGGTAAGTAAACTATATACCAATCTTAGAAGTTGTGCTTCCAAGTGGGGTTCAGATGTATATAGCTCATGCTAACCAACTTAATGTTGATCCTATAGTTGATTTGGCATGCAAATCATGGTTTAGTGATTTAATAGACAACCTTATAATTCCTATTACCATCTATATTCCTTTGGCACAATCCTTCACAACATAAGGGGTTAAAGTGGGTAGGAATGCTAAACCTTGTATCTAGAACACTTCTTTTCCGTCAGTCTACTCTCAACCCTAATGTTTTAAGGTTTCATTCTAGCCAAATTTATGGCACATAGAATTGGATACAATGATATCATATCTAGAAATTATGATCTTTTTGGGATTATACACTCATGAGTTAAGTCTCTACTATAATATATTTCCTTGTATATCTTATATACATTTAAGTTTCAATTTAGTCTATATATTATAGTTTATCTAGATAATGCAAATTTAAATTACTCAACTTGTTTGATAAATGTAAATAATACACATTTTCATGTTCTAGGCATAATGCATTCATGTATCATATTTTGAAATATTTATTAATATTGATGTCTTCAAAGTATCCTTAAGTGTATTAATTGAATACTTGACATATGAATTTTTGGAATAATTTATATATGAGATTCAGAGTAAAATAAATCGACTCAAATTAACATAAAAATAATTAATGTACACATTCCTTGCAATTGATTGTATTCAGCCATACAAATCATCATCGCATAATATAAGTGTCATGTTATTCATATCAGGGTATCATGTCGAACTTAGGGTAAAGATTCCAACCTAGATATATTTGATTAATCCAAATTAGTTATCTAGAGGTACACTTATTGGTTTTTTTGCAGATAGGGATACTTTTTGGTTCATAACTATTCCCTAATCCTATCTTTCCCTTTTAGGGAATTAGGGATCTCATGAGTAGTTGCTCAAGGTTTTGGTATGTTAAAACACCCCTCCCATAAAGAAGATTTTTTCCTCCAAACCAAATGATCCATAAATTACTATCCAATTGCTCTCCACCTAATAAAAGGTTCAACCTAATAGGTCAAACTAAATTATTTTGAAGGGTAATGGGAGTATATATTGATCTTTGGAGGTCTGCTTCCAGGTGGGGTAAAAATGTATATAGGTTTCTTAACCAACTTAGTGTTAGGCCTATAGTAGGTTAGGGCATGCAATATAAATTTTATAAACAACCATAGAATTTTGATTACCATATAGTATTTTCTTAGTACCACTCTCCACATTCTAAAGGGTTAAAGTGGGTAGGTTTACTAAGCCTTATACCTATAACACTTCTTTTCTTAAACCTCAGGTTTTAAGGTTTTTATGTAGCTAATTGTAAGGCTTCTTGTAAAGAACTAGGTGTATACCTTCATAGTGATTTAGTTCTAGAAAACATTAATGGAATCCATAGAATGATTTCCCTGTACATAAAATAGTAAAATGAAATATAAATTTGAGATAAGAAACTATGTGATGTAAAAAAAGATGGTACCAAATCAATGTGAGAACCAAGTCAAAAAGGATTACCATGACAACATCACCATACTCCAATACTCTATCATCCACATCACTTTTCACCCTAAAGCCATATCCACTATAAATTGAAGGATATACATATTTATGATCCTAGATCAATGTGTATAGGAACATAGGGTCCCATCACACTAGTGCTATATACTCAGAATCCTTATGGGTACTTCAACATATTCTATATCTTTATTCCATCCTCACATAAGTAGATTCTAGGTTAAATGATTCATCCAAATTTTCAATAGAGGATAAGGGGCCTATGGTTGTAATAAATAAGAAAATATAGATACAATACAATAAAGACCTTTAACAAAAACGATTCATCTAATCTATCTTTAGTGTGCCTTTTTATAACACATTACATTAAAGTGTTTACCATTGTTCTTTCCAATTAGACGAAGACCTTTAATTGTACCATCATATAGTTTCATTTGAGCTACCCTTTTTGGTCCTCGTATATCATTTAAAAATTGATTGTTAACTTCATTATATCTTCAAGTATTGAGGAAAGATTTGTTTTTGACCCTATGGGTTTGTGTGCCCGACTACATATTTAGTTTTCTTTATCTTTGTTTTCTACCTTTGATCTTCACTCATAATAACATTAGTTTTGATGCACTTTCAATAGCCTTTTTCATAATAAAAATGATTAGAATTAGTGTTTAGATGTTTTGTTTTGTTTATTTTACATTCAATTTACCAAATGTTAGGTTTTAATTAATTTTCATTGATATTTGAAGGAATTTAGTGCAAAATTTGTAAAATTGATGAGTAATCGTCGATGCTCTAACTGGATTATTCATAAATTGAAAGACTCTCACTAGCCATTGACCAGTTGGTTGACATCTCAATCTTTCTTGAAGAGAGTTGACAAAACCCTATCGAGTTATCATTGAGAAATGACTTGTCCAGTAAGAAGGTTGACAAACTTATCAAGAAAGCATCAAAAACGCAACTCATTAACATCTGCAACAACAAAACACAATTGTTTCTAAGATATCAAACAAGTCCATCGACAACCCTATCGACGAGTAAAGCCCTTGATGCCTTCATTGAGAGACCATATATCAATGACCATGTTGACAAATTCCCTGTCAACACCCCCAAAGATTGATGGACACCTGTCGGGAATAGACACCCAAAGGGATCGACAAGGCACAAGTCAAAGCCTATAAATAGACCCCAAAATCATCACTTCAAACAATCTTAGATTCTAGGAGTTATCAACCCAAAGGGATGCCACCAAGTTCCAAAGCCTAAAGACGAGAGCTATCAACCAGTCTAGATCCATCCACCTAGTTGATTGTCGACCACTTCGTTAATCCATTGCCATTGATGGATCTGACAAACCTTCTTTCATGACGCCAAGATCAGAAAGAGGAGAAGCACAAGTGACTACTATCTATCGACCGCTAGACATCAACCTCTTGCTTGATAAGATGAAAGGTTGGTAGATAGATCACTTGATCTACCTTTGTATAAACCTTTGTCTCTTCTTTTACTTATCATGACTTATTCAAGTTGTAATTTGTCTCTTTCTTGTGCCATGAGTGGCTAAACTCCACAAATTGGGTTGGGAATAGCCATCAGACCCCCCCAACCATGTAACTATTCATTCTTCTATTTTATGGCATATGTTCTTGAAACTTTTGTTTCTATAATCTGGTTTTACTACATTGATAGTTGATTAGATACCATCATATGAATTTTGATATGAATATTGTTCGAAAGAATAATTTCAATGAGATCTAGAGTATAGGTTAGTAACAAGTCAAGAGAGTGAGAAGTTTATATAAAAAAATTCAAACCATCTTCCCTTGGTCTTTTGGTTATTATCTGGAGAGAGAGAACTCCTTAGGTAAAAATCTTCCCAGATATTGAGAGAGGAAGGAACATATTTTTTTTATGACAATTTGCAAAATGAGATAACAATATATATAATTTAGGAGGAAAGATTTTACATGGTTGTGGTTGGTATGATTGGTGAAACTCAATCCAAGTCTATTTATTATTATTTCACAATTTATCTTTATTCCTTTCCTTTGGTTTTCAATTAACTTAGATTTACTACTCAATTAGGTTAATTCTTTCCTTGATGGAGACACAATCAACTTCACTTATTTGGTTCGACTAGACTAAGACAAGACCACTTCATTTTTATTCTATTATTCTCCTTATCCTTGTATTAGACCCCACACTACTACAATAGACTCTGTATTACTAAAACGAAAATAAAAAGACTTTTACTAGCCTTAATAGTGCGAAAAGAAGGCCTGGTTCCAAGTTGTTCAGGAATAGTGGCGTTGATGAGTTTGAGTTTGAGTTGTTATGAGTTCGAGTTGGATATAAATTAAAAGTCAGATATCTTTGACTGGACAATAGTGTTTATACTTTTGGCCCTTGAAAAAGAGTGATGAAATTTGTCCACTATTGTCGAGATAATACAGTTAATAATATTTAAGAACTTAAGGTCTACTTAAAACTAGTCATTGCTTTTAAATTTTGCAAAAAGTTGATTAGCATGTCTTTCAAATTATCTATTTACCAAAGTATTGTTTATGTTTCCAGTACCAATCTCTAATCTGTTCAATATTTTGTTTATAGGTAATTGATTATCATTTGATTTCAACATTGGAGTTCCTTGCTAAATTTCTAGAGGAAGATATTCTCCTTGATGATCCAATTGCAACACAACCACCACCTACTAACAATTCTCTTAAAAATAGGCCCTTAATTTGATTGTTGATCACTGGTCGTGTGAATGACAATAGGGAACCTACAGTCCTTCCTCACATACCAATGGAAAACTTCAAGTTAAAGACTACTTTCATTAATCAGATTCAACACCAAACTTTTGGAGGAAATTCTATCAAAGAAAACACATACCATCATATTGATGCTTTCAAAAGTCTCTGCGACATCCTCCAGATGATCATGGTCCCTCAAGAAGTCATCTATGTTAAGGGGTTTTGTTTTTCTATAAAAGAAAAGGCTTTACGGTGCTACCTTTCACAAAAAGGGATCACATATTGGCAAAAATTTTCTGAAGCATTTGTGAATAAATTTTATCCTATTGAGAAGACTGTCTGGTGCAAGCACAAGATTACTGGTTATAAGAAGAAATCCTCTGAGAGTTTGTATGAGGCATGGGAGAGATATTATAAGTATCTAAGAGATTCTCCACATCATGGCTATGGTGAAGGTTTCATTATCACCACTTTCTATGAAAGTCTCACCTCTATAGAAAGGCATCTATAAGTATTGCAGCTGGGAGTGACTTTACAAAGCATGATGCAGAAACCACCAAGGAGATCATCAATAATATGGCCAGGCTTCTAGTAGGACGAGATTATGATAGAAGTTCTACAATAATTGTATCATCCGTCAATAGTTCTTTAAATTCAAAGTTACTCAAAAGTATGAATAATAAACTTGACATGATGGAAACCAATGTCCAAAACCTAAAGGAAGCCAATTCAAGATATTTCACTGAGGCCACAATAAAATGTGTCACATGTGGAGAAGGGAGTCATGGGTAGATCATTGTATTTAAACTCATGAAGTAGAAGATACTTAGAATGTTTAGGTAGAAATTGTGTCTTATGTGAATTACAAGTGACCAGATCAACCTAGATTTTCCTATGAGGATACCTCTCCAGTAGAAAATTCCTTTCCACTGAGTCAAACATCTCAAGCCATGGGCAGGGGACAAGTTGTTGGAATAGGAACTCCTCCCAAATTTCAACATAATCGACCTCAAAAACAATAATAAGCAAACTTTAATGGACAAAAAGGCCAAGCTTATTTCAACAACACCATAAATCCATAATTGAGCTACATTCCTTGATTGAAAAAGTAGGAAAGTGCATGTTGAGCAACAATAATCTGATGGAAAACATGTAAACAAAATTGGGCATTGTGAATAGCCAGATAAGTGATATGCAACAACACAATTGGATGATAGATAAACAATTTCCCTCCGTTTCTACATCTATTGGGCGATGAATTTAATAATTTCCTCCAAGTACTGAACAAAACCCAAAGAATGAAACTGCCAAGATGGCTACATTGTGCTCAGGAACCACCTCTTCCATGCCATAGATAGAAAAGATGCCCATTGAAGAAGATTGCTCCAATACAAGTGAGGTTCTAGTAATGAAGAAATCATGAGGGACATTAAACCCTATTTGATCCCTTAGAACATCTAAAATTCCTCTCGGAGAACCCTTTCCTCATCGCTTTATCAAGGTGCAACTTGAGAAGAGGCACACCAAATTCTTAGACACTATCAAGAAAATCCACTTAGACATCCCCATGTGAATGTTATTGATGAGATGCCTACATATGCCAAGTAACTGAAGGATCTTATCACCAAAATTAGAAAGAGAGGTGAGGTAGAAATAGTTTCCCTCACTAGTATTGAAATGATATATAACGTCACATTTGATGATGTCAGTTACACATCAACAACTGACGCCATAAACCAATGTCGTTGGTGAAATACTACAACCGTCCCCAATATATGAAGCCTGACTGATTTACAAAAGATACGGGTACTGCTTTTATTGTAACGTCGGTTTGTTTGCCAAGAAATTGACGACTAAAATTACCCATGAAATACAATTTTCCAATGAAAAAAAATTGCGTCTAAAATTTTCCATATGGCATCGGTTGTGCGGAAAATGACAATAAAGGTTTCACGCCATGGTCTCACAAATTTTTTTATCCCTCATTAGTCTTCAGTTGTTTGTTAGCAACTGATGACTAATCATCCTTCATGAAACAAAATTGATTCCCGTATTAGTCGCCTATTTTCTCAAAGAACCAACGACTAGGTATTTTTGCACGTTGTCCCTGAAAAAATATCCCCACCTCGAATATGCTTCTCAAATGTCGATTTTGGTTAGGCAACTAACAACTATGGTGATAAAAAAATTTTGTTGTGATTTGTTAATAGACGTTGATTATGTACCAAGAAACAAACGATTAAAATCCTAACCAGGTGCAATTTGTTTTGTTTAAAATTGCACTTAGTTGTCAGTTTTCACATGTGACCAACGCATATTGGTATTAGGCATCCGTTTTTTCAAACAACTGATGACCAAAGTGAACTTATACCACCCGCACAAAATAGACTCTTCCTCTTCTCAGTTTCATCATGATTGAGCTAGGTCTCTCATGTGATTTTCCCCTCCACCACCTCCGCTTTGTTGCTTGCCGACCGCTGCTTTTCCTCTAGCTGTTGTCACTGCAGTTGCTCCCCTTTGCTCACTTGCAAGGACGCTGGAGCTTGGGAAGACATCAGAGCCATTATCGTTGTTGTCCACCTAGCTTTAGATGCTCAGTTGGCTACCTCTGCTACTCTGTCGACCTCCTCCAGTAGCCGCTTTGTTGACCTCTGCCGCCGCTCTGCTGTTGGTGCTCGGTCGACCACAACTGCCGCTCTGTCGACCTCCTCCAGCTGCTGAGTTGGCCGCCACTCTTCCTCCTCCACCGCCGCTCTGTCAAACCTGACCAACTACTGAGTTTTCTAGATGTCGTCTAAGACCAATACCGACTCCACCCTCCCCCAAAAGAGGAGCTCTCTTCTGAGCCCTATTGCTCTGTTGTTCAAGATGATTGTCTTCCCTCTCTCTAGCACTGATATTCGTAATATATTATTCACATTTTATTGACAATAAATATGCCTAATGATAAATTGGTTGGTTCTTAATGATACATTGATTCAAAATGCTTCTTAATTATATGAGGTCAAAATAATTCTAAAATTGAATTGAAGAAACTATTTGGGTGCATTGTTCAGTTTGGATAATAAGTTTTTGCATGTTTGGGGGCATTGATCAAATTGAATGTTTTATCGATAAATAATTGGTGTGTTTAATTATGTTGGGTATCAATAAATGGATGTTTCTAAGATCTAACATGTCTTAATAAACCTTAATCTTGTTTTCCCTATTATCCGTTGGCCTAGAAACTCGTCTGAGATTTACTCATTAGGAGTAAATCTGGGATAGTCCCTAGTTTAGGACTATTCTTGAACACTTAATCTCACTTAGGATGTAAGTGTGTGATGTATATTCAGTTTTCATAATATTTTGTCAGTACTTCCCCATTTATTTTCTAAGTACATCTGTTGGTGGGCATTTCCCATGCACATCGGTGTACTTGGAGAACAGTGGGGAAATGTTGCCAAAATTTTCTTGAAAACCCAATACACATTATACACTTACTAGTGAGATTAGGTGTTCAAAAATGGGATTGGTGGTACACATTTATTATATATATAACACACTAGAATCTAATCTTTTAACCCTAATCCCTAATATTTTACTACTAAAACCTAATCTTCAAATCTTTATCCCTAAATCTAAAACAATAAAACCCTAACTATATTATATCTGTAAATCCATAACATAATATGTAATCCCTAAACTCTAATATATTCTTATATTCTCTTTGATCATAGAATGTATGGATCATGGATGTCCATTCCAAATCATTGCACCCCAAAGTTTATTGCTGGTCTTGATTAGTTTATTAGATTTGTAGAGGATCATAGGAAAAAACCTAGAGATAGGTTCTATTGTCCATGTAGGCATTGCAGTAACAACTTGAAAGTCAACAATGTTAACAAAATTAAAAGTGATGTCATGTGCAATGGGGTTGTACAAGGCTATACAGAATGGTACTCGCATGGAGCGATTTCAAAATAAAAATCAATAGACATCGATAGCAGTGCTTGTGTGGAAAGAAGAAATTGCCTCCAATGGCATAGATGTGAACGAACTGGTTCCAATAGACATCGTTGATGAGATGTTGGATAATTGTGGGGTAGAGCACACCGATCCACCTCCCATGTTTAGGAACATTGGGCATGAAGCTGAGAGACCATTATACACAGGTTGTACTATGTTTATGAAGCTTAGCACTGTGTTGAGATTGTATAAGTTGAAGTCTAACAATAGATGGAGCGACAAAAGCTTCACATCATTGTTGTCTTTGTTGAAAGAAATTCTTCTTGAAGGAAATGAGCTTCCAATCTCAAAATACAAGTTAAAGAAATTATTGTGCCCAATGGAAATGGAGGCTAATAAGATACATGCATGCCCAAATGATTGTGTATTATTTCAAAAGGACTATGTGGACTTGAAAGATTATCTAAAATGTGGGGCGCCAAGGTATAAAATGATGCCTTTGGGGAAGTCCAAAACTGGTTCTCCTACCAAGGTGATGTGGTATCTACCTATAATACCATGATTTCAATTCTTGTTTGCCAATCTGATAGATGGGAAGAATTTGAGGTGGCATGCAGAGGTTAAGAAAAATAATGATGGGATCCTACGACATGCGTCTGATTCCCCCCAGTGGAAGAAGATTGATATACTGTACCCTGAATTTGGTGAAGAAGTCAGGAATCTTAAGACTTCGGCTTTGTACCGATGGTATGAATCCATACGGGACATTGAGCAGCCAACATAGCACTTGGCCTGTTATGATTGTTATATACAATTTTCTCCTGGGTTGTTCATGAAAAATGAATATGTTATGTTGTCGTTGTTAATATCGGACCGTAAACAACCTAGAAATGATATCAAAATTTATCTTGAACCTCTGATTGATGACTTAAACAAACTCTGGGGTGAAGGTGTGATGACCTATGATGCTTCACGTAGAGAGACATTTTGTTTGCATGCTATGTTGCTTTGCACTATTAATGACTTTCCAGCATATGGGAATTTTTCTGAATATAGTGTAAAAGGATCTAAAGTGCATCCTATATGTGAAGAGAACACTGATTAAATACGACTAAAACATGGCGGAAAGACTGTATATCTTGGTCATTGAAGGTTTCTTCCAAAATTCCATCTGTAATGATGGTTGCGCAAAATGTTCAATGGATGGAATGAGGAACAGAGTGCACCTAAACCTATACCAGGGGAGGTTGTTTGTGATAGAGTAAAAGACTTTGTCAATTAATTTGGTAAGAGATCACATTGTACCATGCCCACACAAAGTTACTAATCTTTATTCAAGAAGAAGTCAATATTTTGGGATCTTCCTTATTGGAGTTCTTTGGCAGTTAGGCATTGTATCGATGTCATGCATGTTGAGAAAAATATTTGTGATAGCATCATTGGTGCTCTGTTGAATATACCAGGTAAGACTAAAGATGGGATCAAATCCAAAATGAACCTACATGAAATGGGAATACGAACAAAATTAATAGAAGTAGTTAGTATTAATCGGAGAACATATTTACCTCCTGCTTGTTGTGCATTGTCTAGAAAGGAGAAGAAAGCTTTTTGTAAGTGCTTGGTTAATGTTAAGGTACCATAGGGTTACTCTTCCAACATTTGTAGATTGGTATCAATGAAAGATCTAAAACTGACAGGTCTTAAATATCATGATTGTCACACTCTAATGCAAAAAAATTTACCGGTGGCCATTCGATCTATATTGCTGAAGCATGTAAGGTTTGTAATCACCAGACTTTGTTTCTTCTTTAATAGTTTATGTGGAAAAGTTATTGATCTTGAGAATATCAATAAGTTGCAAAGAGAAGTGGTTGTTACCCTATGTCATCTTGAGATGTATTTTCCTCCTTCGTTCTTTGATATCATGGTACATCTTGTTGTCCACTTGACTAGGGAAGTGAAAATATTGGGATCAATTTTCTTGCATTGGATGTATCCTTTTGAACAATACATGAGCATTTTTAATGGTGATGTTTCGAAATCATTATCCCCCTAACGGGAGTATTATTGAGGGTTATGTGGTGAGAGAGGTTATGGATTGTTGCAATGAATTTCTGAGTGGTAATGGCGATCCTATAAATTATGAAAATATTGAGGAGTATTCTGGAAAAGAGATTTTAGGATCACGGATGCAAGTAATTAGCTGTGAGCTATCGGAACAAGCTCACTTGTATATTTTACACAACATCGACAAAGTGAGTGTTTATATCACGGAACCTACCAATTTCGTTAAGAAACAATATCCTCAAGCCAATTCAATGTGGCTTCCTAGAGACCATAGCAAGACATTTATTAAGTGGTTTGATGATAAAGGCTTACATCAACTATCTCAAACACCAAATAATATTGCTGAAAATATCAAATGCCTTGCCTTTAAACCAAAAATTAATGTTATGTCTAATGAAGGTTTTGACATAAATGGGTTCTCATATTACACAAAGTGTCAAGATGATAAGAGTGTCATCCAAAATAGTGGGGTCACCCTTCAAGCATCTTCATTGTTTTTTTCTAGTACAAAAGATAAGAGCCCATGTGAAGAAAAGATGTCATATTACGGTGTCATTGACGACATATGGGAGTTTGACTAAGTAGATTTTAGAATTCCAAGTGTAATTGGGTTGATAACACCAAAGGAGTTATAGTGGATGAATTGGGTTTCACATTAGTGAATTTTGAAAAGATTGGCGAGAAGGGTGGACCATTCATATTGGAATCACAGGCAAAACAAGTATTTTATATCAATGATCCTGCAAATGAAAAATGGTCAGTTGTTCTTCATGGTAAAAGATAGTTCATTGAAGATCCTATAGATGAAGAAGACTGCTATGATAAGTATGATGAATCGAGTCAATTCTCAGTTGGGTTGCCAACACCAAATATTGAAGATAACAATGACTTATATTTGTGTGGAGATCACACCGAAGGAATGTTAATTGATAAAAGATCTCAATATTAGAGGAATGTTTTTATTTTTTAAATGTTAAAAGTTAAATGTTTTTTGTATGTTAAATGTTAAATATTTGATTATTTTTTGTATGACACTTTCAGATGGCTGACCATGAGTATGACTATCATGATGATGATTAACATGAGGGTAAGGCACCGCCTCATAATGTAAGTTTTACAATATATCCTATATCTAGCTATATATATGTCCATTTATAAGTTATATCCTATATGTGCTTTTTTTGTCAATTTTTGGGTTGATGATGTACCTCCTGAAAACCTTGTGGCACTTGATGAGCAGCAAAAAAATTGGAAAAATCAGGCACATCACTATGATGAAGAAGTTACTACAACAAAGGGGAAACAAACCAAAATTGGTTGTGGATTTTGATCATGCTAAAAATCTAGTTGGGGTCAACCACAACTCGCTTATTTCATATCTTGGGGTTCTTACTCACAGCCATTGCAGTGTAAATGCAGAATCTTAGAGTACAGTTTCTAAAGTGAAGAAAGACTTAGTATGGAAAGAACTATGTGAGAGGTATTATCATTTGCAATTCTATTTTTAAAGTTATTTACAATTCTAATTTTTAGAATACTCTATTAAATATATAAAAATTTGGAGAGTATATTTGAACTGGATGAAAGTCTACATTGTAAAAAGGTGATGCAACATTGAGGGAGGGTCCTAAGGAACTATAGGACAACTCTCAACCAACAAAACATAAGAGATGTTGATAAGAGGAAGAAGTCACCCCTTGAGAAATGGAACTACTTGGACCCGATTGAGTGGAATGATTTTATTTCCAAGAGAAATACTGATGAATTCAAGGTATTAAGCATCACTCCCAATTTAATTAATATACATTCTTATGAGTTCACCTATTCACGATTGACCTTGATTGTTACTAACCAATTCAATGTGATTACTAACAAGGCTATGAGTGATGCTCAAAGATCAAGACATGCACTGAATGTGCATGACTACATGATGGGTCTAGGTGGCTATGTAGCTCTTCGCCAAAAACTATAGATGCCTTCCATTCAGAAGTCTACTGCTCCTAATACTGAGACTAGTGAGTCCTCTACTATTACTCCCACACATCTACATCGTCATGATATGTGGATAGCTGGGAGGCGAAACAAAAAAGGAGATATAACCAACCCCACAACTACTGAGGTGGCTGCAAAAATGATAAAATTCAACTCTCAAAGCAATTATTATAGATGATCGTTATGTTGGCTTACCAATTTCTATTGATGACGATTAGCAGGTATGTTGACTTACCAATTTCTATTGATGCTGATTAGCAGGAGCTTCACAAACAGAAGCAGAAAGGCTTTTTCATCCCTGAGGGCACAAGGGATGAATTGACAAATGCTCTTGGTAACCTAGAGAATCCTGGATGTGTTAGGGCTGCAAGGGCTAGAGTGGGCCTAAGAGCGTTCTATGGGCCATCACAAAGCAAACATGTCCAAAAAGGGGAAATTTCAAAAGCTGAGGTAACATATTCTTTTTTTAGAATGTTACTGGAAAGGGAATTCATGAGTCAAAAAGAGTTTCTTTTGGCCATGTATATGTAGATGAGATAGTTGATAAGAGAGTCCAAGAAGTATTGAGCAAGTGGCAAGCATCTCAGTCTGCCACTCTAACAATGCATGTGGCATGCTGCTCTTCCCCTATGATAGAGGTGGTTCGGAGTGATCATGTAGAGGTGGTTGGGAGTAATCTTGTAGACCCACCACCTAGCACGTCCGCTGTAAGTATTTTAGTGACATAGTAGCTAGTCTTTTCAAGATGATATGTTTATTTATGTATATAACATACTCTATGTCAATGTGTACAGGTTGAAGCCATGCAGTCAAAAATTTAAAGAATTTGTCATTGCATAGGGTGAGGATTACCCACACTTTCCAGGGAACACAATTCATCGCACTCCAGTACCC
The DNA here is from genome assembly GCA_963693085.1 of Alisma plantago-aquatica. Lineage (NCBI taxonomy): Eukaryota > Viridiplantae > Streptophyta > Magnoliopsida > Alismatales > Alismataceae > Alisma > Alisma plantago-aquatica. Next base: position 1,393,628,294 of record OY856411.1, on the reverse strand, counting down.
AATGGTGTGGTTCGTGTGAGCCCTAGGCTTGTGTTCGCTACTTGGAGGCAACATCCATTGCATATGCCCACCCAGATGCTTACACACTTGGTGAAGCAGAAGGCGGTGTGATATTGTGGCCCGAAACAGATGTCATCTATACTGATCATGTATGGTAAATTTACATTACATTAAGAAAGTATATATCTATATACATGACAATTGATATGAAATTATATATATAGGACAAATGGAAGAAACCCACTACAGCTCATCCTCCTCCACCTCCACCTCTTCCTGAAGCACCTAGTTAGCTTGCCAAGGACCTATACAACTCATTAGGTCCTCAATGCAGGGGTATGGCAATATGGATAGGAGAGCATCCTAAAAATTGTCCTACAATTGCTTCTATTAAGGAGGAGGTTGTAGGGAAAACATACGATAATAATGTATTTATACAAGATATTTTGGAGTTGTTTGCTTATGCTTGGATGAATACATCTATGTAGAACTATGGATATGGTGAGATCTTATTTATATATCTATATACCTTATTTTATATATGGTGATATGTTTTCTTATATATTAATGCATACGTAATTTATGTTTTGCAGCCACTTACATAGGGTCTATACAGATTTTTCATTTACCCATGTGGGATTTCTAATTCCATCCTTGATTAGTCATGTAGATAAAGACCCTTCATCAGTTACCTTATATTGCTCTATCACTTTTAAATATTTTGGAAAAGCAAAGAAGAGCGTGATAATAGCTCCATTCAATGTCGAGTTAGCTTACTTTGCTTATATTTGGACTTAAGAAAATTACAATTTATTGTGTATTTTGAGTTATATATTTTTAACTTTCTTATATCTAGTGGTAAGCATTGATAGTTACTGGTTGTTGTCCCCAAGACATTGACTGGTTATTATCTAGACCCTGAGGGGAAGGAATTAGACAGTTCGGAACACACAGTGAAAAGGCCATTATTCACGTGAGAATTTTTTTTATTTATATCCATTAACATCTATTATAACATTATTATTTAGTAATACAATTTAATGTGTTAAATTAACGTGTAGGGCTTTAAAATATTTTTAAAAAGTTGGAGGAGACATGGGCAAGCAAAAGAAATTGTTAGTCTGGGAGAATGTGAAAGTAGTATCCTGACTCCAATTCATATATTATTTATGTGAACTATGCTTATTTTTATTTGTTTACATTTTGTATGATGAAATGTATAGTGTGCTATACAAGACAACGACTGGGCATGTGCATTCTATGTGATGCAGTATATGGACCTAATTGTCAGATATGTTGCTAAAGAAATCGAAAACGTACAACATGTATTATATATTCTTGATCATCATATATAGTATAGTCTCATTAGATAATATGAAAATCAAACTTATCAATTATATATATGTCACTCTCTTTGCAGGTGTTTAAAACTAGTGACTTCACTACAGGGGAAAAGTTATTAGATGTATGTGATCCCTATACGATTGAACAATTAGATAACATAAGAGAACAATGGGCAAAAGCCTTTGAAAGGGAGGCAAATTTTTATTATAATTGGGGTAGTGGTGATGATAAAGAATGATATTTCTAAACTTTGATGTCATAATTATTTAAGTATTTTATGACATTGCTAAACTTTAAAAGATAAGCTTATATGTACATGTGTGAATGACTTTTTTGAATTGTCTTATTGAAATTTGATCTATATACATGTGTGTGAATGTGAAGATGAGTGAATGAATGAATGTGCTTCTACATGTGTGTGAATGTGAAAATAGTTGAATGAATGGAACTGCAGGTTTGCACATGTGTGTGAATGTGAAAATGGTTGAATGAATGGAACTGCATGTTTTTACATGTGTGTGAATGTGAAAATGGTTGAATGAATGGAATTGTAGGTTTCTACATGTATGTGAATGAATTAATTGTGTTTCTACATGTGTGTGAATCACATGATGTATATAATCTTGATCATCTTGTATTATTGTAGGTTTGTGACCTGTTGTTTAGCTGAAATCAAAGGATGTTGTAAACCTACAGTTCAGAACTGAACTGCAAGTTCTGCATCCTGCTGACCAGCCGGACAGTAGGCTTGCAAACTAATAATAAAAAAAACCAATACATAGTCATCATTTATTGAAAAAACTATCACCCAATGTCAATGACGTCGGTTAAGTATAGGAAATTGATAGTTATGTTCTAACCCGAAGCTATTTTTTTTTAACATATAGGCAAGTGTGGGTTACATAATACAAAACCAAAGACTATATCAGATTTTTTCACGCTATGGTAATAGGCATTGGTTTTCTAATACATAACCATGCCTATGGTCCTAATGGTGTCGTTTCTTTTTTTGGTTGCAATCAGGGTCGGATCTATGTCGTCAGTTCTAGAACCAACGTTGTATGATTCTACCTTTAGTGACACCCACTTGGGTGTCGCTTGAAAACCGACGTTAAAAGTGGTATATGTACTAGTGCCTTGAAATAATGGCTTCCTCTTTCTATCAATCCACCATGCCGACAAAACAAAAGGACCCAGGAGCTTTCACCATCCCTTTTCTCATTTCTCTAGGTATGGCCTCACATATCTGGGTTCCAGTATAACTCTTATTCCACATTTCCTAGATACTAGGTTAGGTCTAACAGATATTGTCAACTCCAACATGAGGATTCAATTAGACGACAATTCCTTTACCAGGCCAATAGATGTGGTAGAAGATGTCCCTATCAGAATAAAAAATTTCTTCATTCCTTGTGTTATCTTCGTCATCAATGTGGTTGAAGATCATATGTTTAGGCAACCTTTTCTTTATACAGATAGTGCATTAATATATGTCATAGATGGGTTGATCACTGCAAGGGTTCACAACAAATCCATTGACTTTAATGTGCTTGATCATATGAAGGGTCCTTCACTAATAAAGGCGAGTTATTTTGCTAACTATTGTAGTAAGTTGAGTGCATAAATTCAAGAACACAATGCAATCATAGATTCTTTGATATAGGTCCTAGTTAATCCTTGTTCGGGGATCACAAATCCTAAAGTGAAGGAAATTTTGTCTTATTTAGAATCTGCAGAAGAATAAGAATTTCAAGGTTCCATCAAAACTGCCAAGTACATTTCTCTTCAGTGAGAACCAAAAGACACTTCTTCTCTAAAGTCTTCACTAGAGATCAAACCACTTCATGAGGGTTTGAAGTATGAGTTTCTTTACTATGAAAAGAAGAATCTAGTGATAAGTAGTTCACAATTATCTTCTAACTGACATCAACAACTTTTACCTGAACTCAAGATTAAAGAAAAACCCTTGGATACTTTATAGATGATATCAAGGGTCTCAGCCCAACCATCTATATGCATAGAATCAACCTTGAAGAAGCTACTAAACCACGTGCACAAGCTCAAATGAAGCTAAATGACAAAATGCATGAGGTGGTGCACAAGGAAGTCATTAAGCTAATAGATGTTGGAACCATCTATGATATTAGTGACAGTAATTGGGTAAGTCCAGTACATATGGTCCCCATGAAAGGAGGGATGATGATGGTAAAGGATAGTGATGGCAAAGAACTGGCCACTCGCACAATGATCGATTGGTGTATGTGCATCGACTATAAGCTATTGAATACAGCAACACACAAGGATAAATTTCCCCTCTCATCTATTGGCCAAGTTTTTTAAAGAATGACGGACCATTCACACTTTGACTACGTAGATGGGTATTCAGGACTCTATCAGGTACATATCCATGTAGATGATCAGGAAAAGACCATGTTCACTTGTCTTTATGGGACATATGCATTCCTTCGTATGCCCTTTGGTCTATGCAATGCCCCAAACACCTTTCAAAGGTGTATGTCAACTATATTTTCTGATTTGATAGATGAGATTATGGAGGTATTCATGGACAACTTCTCAGTCTATGGGTCATTATTCAAAGATTGTGTAAAAAACATATCCCTTGTTCTTCAATGATGTGTAGAAAAGTAGTTGGTTCTCAATTGGGAGAAGTGCCACTTTATGGTATGAGAGGTGATAGTCTTGGGGCACAAGGTATCTGAGGCAGGCATAGAAGTAGGTAAGAGTAAAATAGAGGCTATTTCCAAGCTTCCACCTCCCTCATTAATTTCTTCTATTAGTACCTTCTTTGGACATGTAGGATCCTACCTTTGTTTTATTAAAGACTTATTGAAGATTGTGAAACCATTGTCTAGACTGATTGTAAAGGACACACCATTTATCTTTGATGAAGATTGTCTAAAGGCCTTTCATGCTCTCAAGAGTTCCCTAACTATCACACCTATTATGAAATCTACAAATTGGGACCTCCCTTTTAACATAATGTGTGATGCTAGCGACTATGATGTTGGAGCCATCCTAGGGAAAAAGAAGGACAAGAAGCACCATGTCATATATTACACCAACAAAACCCTTAATGAAGATGAAGTCAACTACACAACAACAGAGAAGGAAATGTTGGCCATAATCTATGCTTTTGACAAAATTAGGTCATATTTGTTAGGAGGAAAGGTCAGATATATACAGATCATGGACCAATAAAGTATTACATGTAGAAACAGGATACTAAGCCTTGCCTACTCAGGTGGGCCATCTTTTTATAGGAATGTGATCACAAAATCATTGACAAAAAAGGATCAGAGAACATGGTTGTAGATCACCTTTCTCACATACGGTTTAGAGAGGACAATCCGGTCCCCATCAAAATCTTATCAAGATGAATATTTATTACTAATCCACTCTATTGACCAGGTAACACCATGATATGTTGATTTTTTTTATTACCTTACATGCCAACAATTGCCACCTAGGATGATATACAACCAGAAGAAGAAGTTCTCTTCAGATCTGAAGAGCTACTATTGGGATGACTCACTTCTATTCAAGAAATGTGTTGATAATGTCTATCACCATTGTGTTGATCATGATGAAGCTCATTCAATCCTAGAAAAATGTCGCACAACTCCCTGTGGATGACATTTGCTTGCCAAGATGACTACATTGAAAATTCTAAATTCTGGTTTTTATTGGCTGACTATATTCAAGGATTTGCATGCCTATGCCAAATAGTGTGATGCATGCCAACACACTGGGAACATTAGAAAAAGAAATGAGAAGTTGTTAGCCAAATGGATCGAGGTTGAAATCTTTGATGTTTGGGGGATCGACTTTGTGGGACCATTTCCACCATCTTTTAGAAACAAGTACATTCTAGTAGCATTAGATTATGTTTCTAAATGGATGAAAGCTATACCATCACCTAATTGTGATTCCAAGATAGTCATGTGCCATTTCAATAAAATTATATTCCTTAGGTTTGGAGTTCCCAGAACTGTCATCAGAGATTGAGGTTCACATTTTATTGATAAATAGTTTGAAGCACTTTTGAAGTGGTGTGAATTACATAAGATCTATACCCCATACCATCCTCAAATTGCATTCCAAGTAGAAGTCTCTAACAGGCAGATCAAGTGAATCCTGGATAAAATTGTGGGAAAGTCCATGAAAGACTAGACCTCTAAACGTAATGACTCTTTGGGTGTATCGAACTGCTAACAAAATGCCCATCATTATGACTCCATATCATCTTATTTAAGGAAAATAATGCCATCTTCCTCTGGTGCTGGAACATAAGCTTATTAGGCAATCAAGTCTCTAAACATGGATGCTGACCTTGCAAAAGAAAAATATTTTCTACAACTACAAGAGCTAGAAGAACTTTGTCTACATGCTTATGAGAACACCACGATATATAAAGAACGCACCAAAATTTGGCATGATTCTCACATCAAGCGGAAGGATATCTCTGAAGGTGACAAAGTTCTTTTGTTCAACTCTACACTCCACCTTTTTCTAGGAAAAATTCATTCTCATTGGTCTATCTCATTCACAATAAAAACTATTTATCCTTCTAGAATGATGGACATTCACAATGAAAATTTAGACACCTTTTGAGTGAACGGTCACCTCCTAAAGAGATACTACAAAGATGAAGTTATCACCAAGAAGATAGACATGGAACTGCCCAACACCCCAGATTCTAAATAAGATATCCAAGAGTCAAGCTACACGACTATAAACAAGCGCTACTTGGGAGGCAACCCAAGCATTTATATTTCTTTTGCCACTTTCTTTCAAGTTGTTTTCTTTTCTTTGTTGCTTTTATTTTCCTTCGCAAAACATATCCTTGTAAATGTGTTCCATCAAAATCAAGATGGACCATTGATTTTCCGAATGATCATTGGATGATGATCACTTTATCGTGATTCATTGACCTATATTCTGATTCGTTTTCATCGACTTCAATTAAAGCATTTTTTATCAATCTATCCACAAACTAGTTGATAAAGTTGTCAATGTAGTCATTGACAACCTTGAATGTTTCCCTGATGTCAGTTATTTTTGAGTTAGACTACCTTTAACCCTCAACTATAAATGTTAGACCCACAATAAGACTTCCTTACCTCATTGTAATCAAAGTGAAGTGCTGCCTCTGACTTTTGATCATCGACGTGCTTGTTGACTTCTCTAGTCGATAACCACTGAATGATAACCCTCACCCTTTTGTTGTTGATCATTTTAACTTCACCTCGTCTACATGTACAAGCCCTTGCCGATCATTTGGTCGACAAACCTATCGACCTTTTTCTATCTATTTCTATCGACATGATTTTTTGGTCGATGAAGTACCTCGATAGTGTTGTTTTCTTTTTATGCTATCAAAGACTTGACCTGTTGACCCTCTTCTTATCAACTATCACCTGTCGACAACCCATCAAAAAAATTAGTCAATCGACTTGTTTCTAATAGCATATTCAATGTTTCGTATATGTTTTATTCATAGTAATAACCCACCAAGAGAGTACCACCACAACTTCTAGAAACACACACAAGAGAGGGGAGAAGAGACCCCATCTTGAAGGTTCCTCCACTGAGGGTGAAAAGAGAGCACATATCGTTGAAGCCAAAACTGATGTGCCTCAGGGAACCCAATTCAAAGTGCCCTGCTATGAGACATTCAGACCTCACAACAAAGAGCATCTTGAGGTATACAAGGGGATAAGAAGTGAAACTTTTAAACCCACCCACTTTGTATCTACAACCACTCTTGAAGAAATTGGGATTAAGGCAAGAGTGAAATATTTTTTGACCAACTCCAACATGGATCACCTCTTCTTTGCCAAACCGAAAGCCTACATAGAGGTGACTTGGATTTCATGTGCTCTATCCAATAGGTATCAAACTAAATGAGTTGACGATCCCACAAGTGGACATTGACAATTGAAGGTTCAGATCAATAAAGTCAATCATGTCCTCTATGACCTGATCCTAAACATGATTTTCTATGGATAGGGTGAAGAAGCCACCATGGTTTGAACTAGGATACTTGATAAAGAAGATTTGAGTTTTAATGCTTCGAAGTACTACCCTTAACTAATAGGTCAATGTCGGTACCAATATGTGCAATCCAAGGCATTTGTAGTTCACTTTGGGCTATGGGGGATCATTTACAAGATTGTTGCCAATGTTCTCTTCCCAAAGTTAGAGAATGACAATATTTATCATGAAGAGATCTATATACTTTCTCTTATCATGTAAGGGCGACCCGTTAACATTGGCCACCTGTTAATTGATAGGCGGTTGGAAATATCCACTTCTTCTTCACAAAAGGAGTATTGTATGGGTGGTCTAGTCAGCCTTATCTATAAAGCTTATGGACACTGGAATGCCCCTAAGATATTTAAGGAAGGAGACAACTTCATCACAATCAAATATATAACCTCCTCTAGCATTCTCATCACTAGAATGAAAAAAAGTCATTATCGGTTCACAAGAACCAACATCTACATTCCTTTACAGAGCTTGTCAATTATGATAAAGAGAAGTTGCTATTTTCTGAGGAAGAAATAATTGATCTCATCAACAACTTCCACCAGATAATCCCTTTGTCACAACCATAGTAGAGGGTGCCATCTAGCAGAGTCTGCCCAAAGCCTATCATGACAACTACTTCTAAGAAATCTCTACTAGAGATTTTGGAGGAAAGGGAGCACAAGGTTGCATTCGTAATTGTGGGCTCTGATCTCCAAATCATGATATAAACACGATTCAAACTTAGCGGAAGCTATTCGATTAACAGCGGAAGACAAAAATCACGGGAAATTAAAACTTTTCGAAACAAGAGCTTGAATCCATAAAAGCTTCTTTCATAACAAGAGATAAACTGTGTACATCTCATGATAATTACTTCTTAAGTAATTATATACATCAAAATACAAAATCTCAAGAACTCATAACAAAAGACTCCAAGACCTGAGAGTACAGAGGACACATAGGACTGACTCTAACTACACCACATGGCAAGCTAAATCTCCACCTGAGATTTACTACTGCTCCTGGTGCTGCTGCTGCTGAGACTGGTCACCTGTAGACCGGTTCCTCCGTCTCCGACGTCCACCTAAAAAGTTGAAGTCTACGGGGTGAGACAATTTTACATAATTGTCCCAGCGAGAGTTATAACTCTCCACCAGAAGCTTTATAATAACATCAAAGAATATCTTAAGCAGTAAAGCTTTCAAAGTATTCAATAGCAGTTGTAGCTATAAACAAGCGCTCAACATTTATGAGACATGAAGAATATAAGCACTATTACAGTGTATCATCAATCAACTAACTCGTAGTTATCTCTAACAGGTATACTACGCGGTTGATTATGTTTTACAAACAATATTATGCCCTGTGGAGATGAGGCATACCACTCATACTCCAACTGATTGCTAAGAAGTCACATCAGTATCATACATAGGTCATTAAGAGAGCCGGATTCTCATGACCTTCACCTTCCTTAGTCAGTAAAAGGATAACTTGTAGGACATCTTGTGTCTCTACTATTATAGCTCACCAGGGTAAACTGGTCCTTCACTATTTTAGAGTTACAGTGGCATTCTGTACTCTCTTCGTCATCAGGAGATTTCATGTTTATCTCCACTGATACGGATATCTATGTTTTCTTCGTCATCAAGAGGTTTCATGTTTACCTACTACTGATACGGTATGGGATTGTAGTGAAGGATTGACGGATTACATATCTACATCAAATTCCTACACTAGGATGTAAGGTTCTACACATCCATATACCCCACATACTCAATAGTATGTGATCCAGGAGTTCCCTTAGGAAAACATGTTTCACCATCATTTGATCTCTGACAATGATGGGTCTATGATCAGGGCTCTACATTATACTTGATTAGTTAGGTACATTCAGTATTCATTTAGCATTACACATTGTTCTTCAAACAATAATAGTAGCATAACAGCTATAAAAGGAGAATACTAAATGTAACAAGCCTAACTCACATCAAACATCATTTCTCATTATACTCATCACAAGTCATCTCTAAAGCATGACCTTGATGGTATTCATGGCTCTCACAGCCCATTATTATCATAGAATGCCACTGACAAGGCATCAAGATACTTTACTTATTCATAAATCTATCAATATGCCTTTAATGAATATAGTATCATCATCCATACCTGGATATGATCACCTCCATATCAGAACCTGCATGGTTAATTCAACTAATAAAGGTAATTCAAAACAATGATTATACTTTCCACTCTTGTCATAAGAGCTAAGTTCTTTGATTCTTATCAAATAGAGTTTAAAACTCATATAACATGTCATCATCTTTGAATTAGGGTTTACTATTCACATCATGTGTCATTACCCTTGAATTAGGGTTTACTATTCACATCACATGGTGACTTGAACTCATAACATCATCATGTATGAGGAACATCATCATTGATGCTCTCAGATTAGCTTAAAATTCATCATATATCATAATTAGGGTTTCCATGATCTCACATAGGCGGATCATACCCTAATCATGCACATTCATGTGTATCGAAGGTTCTTTACTTGAGTTTCCACCATAAAAGGGTACTTTCTCTCTCTTAGGATACTTTCTCTCTCTTAGGATACTTTCTCTCTCCTCTTACTAGTAGATGGTGATTACACCACTCTAGATCAAGTTGGGTTAAGTCCTCATTGACTAGTATAAACCAAAACATCACTATCATGTGATTAGGGTTTGATTAGAACAAGGTATTACTCAATTAAACCCCTCAAGGGTATTTTGGTAATTTACCTCATGATCACCATCATGGGTCAACTCCTTAATCACTTAGTCCCTTAATGACCTAGGTTACCATTAGGGTTTAGATTAGATCACCAATGAACCAAATACATCATCAATTGATTAAGTACAAACCACCTTGAACACCTTCAAACGGTTTCAACTTTCAACCACCAAACGGTCTTGAGACCGTTTGGTGTCAAACGGTCTTGAGACCATTTGACCTCAAACGGTCTTGAGACCATTTGGGTGCATTGACCGTTTTGACTTTCAAACCGTTTGAAGCTCATGCGGTTTGAAACTGTTTGATCAAAGTGTCTTGAGATCGATTGGTCCAAACGACCTTGAGATCGTTTGAGCCCAAACGGTCTTGAGACCGTTTGGACCCAAACGGTCTTGAGACCGTTTGGCCTCAAACGGTCTTGAGACCGTTTGGCCTCAAACGGTCTTGAGACCGTTTGGTCCAAATGGGCTCAAACCGTTTGGACCTCCAACCGGGTTCAAAAGTTACCATTGTTTATGGTTAAGTATGTTGAAGCCCTCAATTGGCCAAAGCCATATTAACCACTTATAAATTGAGTCAACTAGGATGGACCTCAATCAATTGGACTCCAAATTAACCCTCAATTTGAAAGCCAATTAGGGTTAATTCCATCTCAATTAGGGTTTCAAATCGGATGGTCATCAATATTCAACAATGTGAACCAATTCAAGGTTGAACCTATCAATTGACCTCCAATTGGGCCAAAACTTGGCCCAAACGGTCTTGAGATCATTTGGACATCATCCAAACGGTCTTGAGACCATTTGCCCAAAGTTTGACCAAAAACTAAGTCGGTTGGATTAGGGTTGAACTCCAATTAGGTCTAAAATCAGCAGTTTTATCAATTCATCAACTTATTGCAATAGGACCTTCAAACCATTAGATTATCTCAACCCTAGACCTCAAAACGGTCTTGGGTTGTTCCCAAACGGTCTTGAGACCGTTTGGAAGAACCCCCAAACGGTCTTGAGACAGTTTGGGTCCTTCAACCCAAAACTCAACAAGATCTATGCTTAAAAACAGCAATTTCAACCCGATTAGGATTAGGATGTTGAAGTGCCTTCAACTCTCAATTGGTTAAGAATTAAACTTTGATTCTTTGCAGGAATGAAATTCAATATATTACCAACAGACCCTCAAACGGTCGTCCCTTGGTCAACCCTATCAAACGGTCTTGAGACCGTTTAAATCCAAACGGTCTTGCAAGGTCGTTTGAGAGCAAACGGTTTGAAACCGTTTGACCTTAAACGGTTTGCAACCGTTTGGACCAAAAGGGTCCAAGGCCGTTTGATAAAGTAACCTAGGAATCCATGCCCATCATCTTCAACCTCTGTCAAGGTCAGTTATTCCACCGTTTTGCTTGCAAAAGTGCAAGGAAGAAGGGAGGTCGAAGAAGAACTAGTTGCTAAATTGCAAGAACAAAAGATGCATATAAAGCAAAGAGTTTAGAGTTATAAAACCCGCCTAAAGGTTGTTCCTTGAGATCCAAGCTTTAATGGCATCTTATAGCTCCACAGGTCGGCCAAGGTGAATTCTCCAAGTAAACGTTGGAAAGGAAAGGCTAGAAAGATAGAGCTAGGTGAGCTAGCCATGAATCCAACCTTGAAAATGAGTTTCCTCCATGAATTCAAGCAAAAGGGATGATCTAAACTTACCTAGGACCCTTGGTCATCCTTCTCTGCTCCAGAGCTAGCCTTGGTCGGTTGAGAAAGAAGAGAAGAAGTGAAGGAAATGAAAGATCCGTTCACTTGTTGCAAGGGAAAGGGCTTATATACTTTAGGCCATTTTACACCATAAGGACCTCTAAAGCATGGAATTTACATCTAAGTCCCTCCTTGCTCAAGGGCACGTTCAAACTCATCTAAACTTATGCAAAGCTCATGAAATCTCAAGATCTAAGGGTAAAGAAAGCCAACTTTCAACTAAGGTACATACATGAAAGGTCTCCATACCCATATTAGGTGATTTTTATCACAAAGATCATTTTTCTTATTTGATTGTTCATTGATGTTCCCCTTTCATAATTTCTATTCTAAATGATGACAAGAGTTATAAAAGATGCTCTAGATGAAGTATTTTACAAATTGCACCCCTGAATATGGGTAAATTGCACTTTACTCCAAATTAGGGTTTTTAAGCACAAGGATCATTCCACAAGCTGCATCTTGATGCCCAAGCTTGGAAAATCCATCTTACCTTATCATATTCACTCATATGATGTCTTATTATCATAAGAACATCTCAACCTGTGAACATTGCAAGTTAACCCCTTTAACTGGGTAATTTGCACATAGGTCCCTGTATTACAAAACAATGCTACAACTTTATATGTAAAGGAGCAAAATTGAAAGTAAATGTTCATGAGGAACTTAATTACATGCCAGGGAGTATTCACAAGTATATAATTACATATTTAGGCAAAACATCCAGGGTTAGGTTATAACCCAGGTCAGGGATGTTACAAATTATCAACCCCTTTACAAGGATTTCGTCCCCAAAATCGATAAAGCGTATTAAGAGAAAAGAGCAGGGTATTTCCTTCTCATCTCATCCTCTAGTTCCCAAGTGGCTTCTTCAACACCACGTTGGTTCCAGAGGACTTTCACAAGGCTTATATCTTTCTTCTTTAACTTTTTAGTTCTGTTATCAAGGATTGACACTGGTCCCTCCTCATATGTTATATCTTCATTTAATTCTACTTCCATTGGTTGTAGAACTGACTCAGTGTCTGGGTGACATTTCCTCAGCATGGAAATGTGAAACACAGGATGTAAATTCTGCAACTCCTGAGGTAACTCTAGTCTATAGGCCACCTTTCCAACTCTTTCAACAATTGGATAAGGTCCCATAAATCTAGGAGCTAACTTTCCTTTTCTTCCAAAACGAAGGACTCCTTTCCAAGGTGAGACCTTGAGATACACTCTGTCTCCAACCTGGAACTCTAGGGGTCTACGACGTTTATCAGCATATGACCTCTGCCTATCCTGTGCAGTCTTAAGATGTTGTTGTATAACTTTAATCTTTTCTGTAGTTTGCTTCACAAGATCAGGACCTAACAACTGGTGTTCACCAGTTTCATACCAGCACAAGGGTGATCTGCAATGTCTACCATATAAGGCTTCATATGGTGCCATATCAATGCTATGCTGATAGCTATTTTTATAGGCAAACTCTATCAAGTTCAGATGTAGATCCCAACTCCCGGTAAACTGGAGAACACATGCTCTCAACAGATCTTCCAAGGTCTGTATAGTCCTTTCCGACTGTCCATCACTCTGTGGATGAAAGGCTGTACTAAACCTTAGCTTGGTGCCTAGGGCTCTGTGTAACTGTTCCCAAAAAAAATGACTTGTAAACTGGGGACCTCTGTCAGAAACTATAGTGACAGGAACTCCGTGCAACCGCACTATCTCTTGAACATACAACTGGGATAACCTTTCAGCAGAATAGGTTGTTTTGACAGGTAGGAAATGTGCTGTCTTTGTCAACCTATCAACAACTACCCAAATGGAATCATGTCCTTTGTTTGTCCTGGGTAGGCCAACAACAAAGTCCATGGTCACATGGTCCCACTTCCACTGTGGTATGGGTAAGGGTTGCATTGTTCCTGCAGGTTTCTGGTGTTCAGCCTTGACCTGCTGACACACAGGACACCTTAGAACAAACTCAGCTACATCCTTCTTCATCCCAGGCCACCAATACATATCTTTCATGTTTCGATACATCTTGGTGCTCCCTGGATGCATAACATACATCAAAGAATGAGATTCCTCCAGAACTAACTTCCTCAGGTTATCTACATCTGGCACTATCATCCTCCCATGATAGCATGCCACCTGGTCATCTGAATCATGAAAACCTTCTTGCTTCTCACTACCATACTCAGATCTAATCTGCTGAACTACAGCATCTACTTGTTGTGCCTCCTTTATTTTCTCTCTTAGGGTAGGTTTAATCTTCATCTCAGCTAACAAACTAGCTAACAATGACACCTTCAACTGCACATTGTCTTGCCTTAAAGAGATAAGCATATCTCTTCTAGAGCATACTAAGGAACTTAGTTGTGCTCTATCCATGGTTGATGTTGCTGATTTCCTACTCAAGGCATCTGCAACTACATTGGCCTTGCCCGGATGGTAATCAATTGTACAATCGTAGTCCTTGATTAACTCCATCCAGCGACGTTGCCTCATGTTAAGCTCATGCTGAGAGAAGATATACTTAAGGTTCTTGTGGTCTGTGAAAATCTGGAAGGTTTCTCCGTAGAGATAATGTCTCCAGATCTTCAAGGCATGGACCACAATGGCTAACTCCAAATCGTGTGTAGGATAATTTTCCTCGTGTTTCTTAAGCTGTCGAGAAGCAAAAGAAATCACTTGTTTATCCTGCATCAACACACATCCAAGTCCATTCTTGGAGGCATCACAGAAGACTACATATCCTTTTCCTTGTTCAGGTAGCACAAGCACAGGTGCACTTGTCAACCTCTCCTTCAACAGCTGAAAAGACTGTTGACACTTATCACTCCAGGCAAAAGGAACATCTTTCCGGGTTAACTTAGTCAAAGGTAAGGCTATAGAACTGAAATTCTTAATAAACCTTCGATAGTAACCAGCTAATCCCAAGAAACTTCTAATCTCCATCGGTGTTTTTGGTTGTTCCCATTGTAGAACAGATTCTACCTTTACAGGGTCAACACGAATTCCTGAGGCAGATATCACATGTCCAAGAAAAGACACTTCAGGTAACCAAAACTCGCACTTGCTAAACTTAGTGTATAGCTTATGTTCTCTTAGCAAAGTCAAAGCTTGGCGAAGATGTTGCTCATGCTGCTGAGCATCCTTACTATAAATCAGTATGTCATCTATGAAGATGACAACACACTGATCAAGGAAGGGTCGAAAGACTCTATTCATGAGTTCCATGAATGCAGCTGGTGCATTGGTTAGTCCAAACGACATAACCGTGAACTCATAGTGACCATATCTTATCCTAAAGGCAGACTTGGATATGTCACTGTCCTTAATGCGGAGTTGATGATATCCAGACCTCAAATCTATCTTTGAGAAGACCGTTGCACCACACAACTGGTCAAAAAGATCATCAATCCTCGGCAAAGGGTACTTGTTCTTTATTGTTACTTTATTGAGTTGTCTATAGTCAATGCACAACCGCATTGATCCGTCTTTCTTTTTAACAAACAAAACCGGAGCACCCCAAGGTGAGGTACTCGGTCGTATGAAACCCTTCTCAAGTAACTCTTGAAGCTGTTTCTTGAGTTCTGCCATCTCGGCAGGCGCCATCCTATAAGGAGTCTGGGCTATAGGTTTTGTATCTGGGATCAGATTGATTTCAAAATCAATCTCCCAAGGTGGTGGTATACCAGGAAGTTCTTCAGGAAACACATCCTCGAATTCCCTGACTATGGGAACTTCAACAGGATTGGACCTTTCCTTGGTAACATCTACTACATGGGCCAAGAATGCA
The DNA here is from genome assembly GCA_963693085.1 of Alisma plantago-aquatica. Taxonomy (NCBI): domain Eukaryota; kingdom Viridiplantae; phylum Streptophyta; class Magnoliopsida; order Alismatales; family Alismataceae; genus Alisma; species Alisma plantago-aquatica. Next base: position 1,393,612,598 of record OY856411.1, on the reverse strand, counting down.
TAACATCCTTGCCTCATCAGCTTATCAGCAACCATAGCTGATACAAGACAGGTGGGCAAAATCTTTCTTTCTCCTTGAAAGATCCTATTGCGAGCCCTCTTATACTTAGCTCATGATGCTTATGAAGAATTTTCAAGATGGTGGAAATTTTATTATCTTCAGTAAGGATGACTTCTTGTTATGAGGGATGATCTTCTTGAAACCCTTCAGCTCATGGGTACTCTGTCTCACGGCCTTATGGGGGCATATCAATTTCTTCTCAATAGAGATGTTGATGATCTTTAGATGGCTGGTCCTAATCTTCAAATAGATCTTTGTTCAAAAACTGAGTCTAGAGAAAAATAATTTATTATTCAACATCCATAGAAACCAATTCCTAGATATTATTTCTTTCCTCTACTGCATCAATATCATTGGGCACTGCTTGTTATTTTCAGTCATAAGTGGGCAGTCGTATTTTATAATAGTTCTGACGTAACTTTTAACATTGAAGGCTTGAACTATTCTGTGCTAGTTCACAACAAGCACGAACACATTGCTAATGTTTGTGACAAAGCACTCACTCCACTAATTAGACAACATGGCAGTGGTTATACTTCTTAGTAACCTGAGAAATGGAAACTTCCTCACTTCTATCATCACTACCCTCAACAATGTCTACTATCCAGCGACTGTGGTTTCTACATCTTACATTGGATGTACACAATTGGAGTACTTCACGCTTCAGTAGAAGAAGCTCACAATGATAACTATCATTGTCTACACAAAAACTATGCTATGATAATTCTCGATTCTCCATGGACCACAGTCGACCTCCACTGAACATCTAACATGTTTATATTTTTCTTCTTTCTTTTTCACACTTCGAGGATAGTCTGTGTTGTAAGCTTGGAGAGTGGAATCCTGTGAGATGGGCATCCATAGTATCACAACAAACTTCATTTTCTTCCTTTTAGAATTTTTATAATTTTCTTATTTTCATCAAATTATTGATAACTTTTCTCATATAAAGTTGTGAAGATGCAGATATGGAAAACTCCCTCTAAAACTGTTACAACCCCAATATTTAGGTTCTTTTGATTGGAAATGCAATTTCCCCAATAAATGTATTATTATGGAAATTGCATGAATTATATATATTGAATGGATTTCATTTTCAATATTTTCTTTGTGCATGTGAATTCATGGATCATGATATGTTAATGAGTCCAATATGATTAAAAGAAAAAGAAGAAATCAAATAATGCATTATTAAGAAGGAAATATGAGATAATGATGGAATTATAGGAAATAAGTGGAAACATGGATAATGGAATCATCATGGATGAGATTTTGAGTCCACATGGTTTCTAATGGTAAAAGGAATCCAAATAAATGATATAAAAGAATAGGAGAGAGAAAATATGCATAAAATATATATTAATAAGTGATAACTTTCATATGAAGAAAAGTCCCTCATACTTTAGAATTTGAGTCCCAAAATTTTCACACATGAAGTTTACGTCATTATTCCCTTAAACTTTTGGATCAATTGGAAAAGTAGTTTGAGAGATATGATTTTTATAAGTTTTCCTAATGTTAGAGGATGATAAAATCGATATTAAATGTCACATATAGTATGATGACCCCTTTAACATGGACCGTTGATCTCAAGGATTCGACGATGGCTGCTCATCGTCTAGTCCGAGACAGTTTGGGAAATGGGGAGATCTTCTTTTTCAGATTTCTTGAGATTCCTAGCATGGCCGGACTTGGAAAGGGGACCATTGACTCTGAAAAGTCATGGTGATCCCAATCATGGTGGGATTGGGGGCCTTTCATGGTCTGTATGGGATTCCCCCAAATCAGGGGGGAAGCACAGGGGATCGTACCCTATAAATAGGGGGCCACACTCCATGTGCATAACCCCAGAGCATCTCTTTGAGTCTGCACTGGTGAGGTGAGTTATTGGGAGAAATCAATTGTGGGAAAGTGCTCGATTTGCACCCCTGACCAGCCGAGCTTCTCGCCTGAGAATAGTTGTTACGTCCCGATGACTCAGGCAAGCATCAAGGTAATTGAGACCACAATCAAGTTCGGGGAGGCCGGGCGGAGGTCTCGGTAGTCTTTTAGAGCGAGGAGTAGGTGTGTAATGAGTAGCCAACTATGACGCTGACTGTGGGCTGGCGTTGTTCGTTGCGGGGGTCTATCACGAGGTTGAAGAAGAGTTAGGGAGAAAAGACGCTCTTACCCCTGATGCTCGTGAAGGAAAGGAGGGGAGAAGTTGTCCTTTAACCCGATCACTAACCCTGCCTTGCTTGAGAAACATGATGAGTTGATCATAGACCATTAGCGGTGTATTACAAGTGTGGAAAAGGGTGAGGAGCTGGATTAGCTGACGTGGCACTCCAGTATTGGCCCAAAAGGTAATTATCTCATAAAATTCATATCTAATGACTGGTAGCTTGGATTAAGACATGTAATATATGAATTTTGATCAGAAAAATGTGTAGAATCCAATAAAAATATGATCAGGATCGAAATATGCTTACAGTTTGAAAATATTATAAATTTATCATCTTTAATGGTTTAATTTATAAAGAACCCTAAGAATTGATGATAATTGGATCTAATGATGTTCTTTAATTTTTTTTGAGAAAATATTAACCTATTTTTAATAAAAGGAAGGATTATATCTAAAAGATGATCTTTATGCATAGTTGTCTTAATTTAGGGTTCCATGTACACAAATATGCATTAATGGGCTTAAAAACCCTATTTTAGTTGAAAATGACTTTTAATTGTTTTAATTGTGCAAATCCATGAATAAAATAGAGATATGATGATCCTAAGCCCATTTGAGTATGAAAGATCCTTAATGTGGATAATTTGAGTAATTAGGGTTTTTGTACCTAGAACTGCTATTTTAGGGTTTTGTGGACATAAAAGAGGAAAGTTGTAAATAGATCTAAAGGAACCCTAATGAAACCCTAATTTGGATTAGAAATTATAAAAAGTAATTTCTAGTCAATTAGATAGATTCTTGATGAGTATGTAGTAAATAGGTTACATATGCTTTTCAGGATTCTGTGATAGTGTGGTTGAATTGCTCGCTTGGATTGGATTGCCTGATTGATTGGACTTTCTTATTTCTTGTGAAATATCCAAATTAGGTATGTGGTTATTTATGATTACTCACTTTAGTTTCCCAACATTTTCCTGATGATTTATCGATTGCATGGAAATAAACTGCTTGGATGTTTTAACTTCTGCAATCCTTAAAAGTGAATATGACTATCACAATCTAAGTACATATATGACTTGCCCAAACCTACATACCACCTATGCATGTAAGATGAGAGACCAAACCCTGGAGGGAAGGTCAAGGTGGTCAAGCCCCAGAGGGAAGGCCACAGGGCACCCAGAGAGGTGACCCCAGGCACCAAGCTCAGGATGCAGAAGGTGGCCTTATGTCCCTTACAAGGACTAAACCCCAAGAGAGGGTATCCCAGAGTATGAGTAAAAGTAGTTGGGAAGTCATATTGGAAAACGTAAATTTGCATTGCTAAACAACTATTTGATGTGGTTATGTTGTTATATAATATGTGTAGTGTTTTGGTTGTCCCCATATACCAGTATATTCATTTATACTGACTGACTTTTGTTTGTCGGTGTTTTAAGAATATCTGAAAGTGACAAACAATAAAGTGGCATATGTGAAGATTAAAGTTAAATAATAAAGGATGATTTAGATAGATAGAATTCTACTGAGGGTAGAAGTTCCAATTTCCTATATTCAAAAGGTATGTGAAAAGAAATTTTATAACAATTTTCAGTTTAGTCTTTCGTAGAATTTAGTAATTATTTTTTATTATTTGCAAAACCATTGATCCTGATTTTGGGATAACGTCTCTAACTTCTTGGTCTCCCTTAATTGGGGGTTACTGGGAAGAGGGGTCGTTACAAAAATGAATCTAGTTTTCTTTCAAACTACACCTTTTTGCAAATCACAAGATATCACTGGAAGAATCTTTTATTCTTGATGTTGCTTTTGTGTTTTTCGCTTAGCAAAATGTCACTTTTTCCTCTATTTTGATTTTAACCTCATGATGTCATCAAAATATTCTTGCCAAAAATATCCAATTAATACAAAAGTCATATTCTATCAAGGGCATTTTCTCTCAAGAATAAAGAAATAGCTACCTCATTTCTTCCTCCAAATTATATTTTTTAGAAAAATCCCAACAAGTGTGAGGAGTGAAAAAAGAATTAGAGAGTTTTGCCATGTTGAAGAGCTATTGAAATGGTGTATTGTTGTGCTCATGAACACATATATATCGATTTTGTTATCCTCTAAGAGAAAAAATACCACACTAATTATAATGGTGTTCATTAAAGGTATTGCAATCTGGGGTGGTGATACTTAGGATGTGCAGTCACTACTCTAAAGCCAACTGGTTTGGAACACAGGGATCGCTTGCCCATTTAAATGGAACTATAGTTGAATGATCCAAAAAAAAGGAAGGGATATCCAAAAGACTTTTGGCCTACCTATTTATTCCACAAAATACCTTGATGAGAGTGAAAGCTACTTTGAAAAGTGACATATATGCTAGATATAAGATTATGACTGAAAAACAATTAAGAAACAATCAAGGAAAGAATCTTTTAGGTAGTGATGTTCTTGATCAATTAAGTTACTTTATGAAAAAGAGAATGGTTTTAGTAAGAGGTTGATATAAAATTATATTTTTAGTAAAATCTAGATTCTACCAGCTTGATTGATTATATAATGATTCTATTAGCTTGAGGACAAGCTAAAATCGAAGTTGGAGAGAGTTATAACATCAATTTTGATGAAATTTTCCTAGCCTTTTTCATTATAAAAATTATTAGAATGAGTGTTTAGATGTTTGGTTTTGTTCATTTTACTTTCAATTTACCAAATATTAGGTTTTAATTATGTTTTGTTGATATTTGAAGGAATCCATTACAAAAATTTTTAGAACTGATGAGTAATCATCAGTGCTGTAATTGGATCATTTAGAAGTCGACAAACTCCCACCGACCATCAAATAGTTGGTCTATAACTCAAAAATTCCTGAAGAAAGTCGACAAAACTTTGTCGAGCTATCCTCGACAACATTATCGAGCACCGACCAGTCGATTAGGAATGTCGACAAACTTATCAAGGAAGCATTGACAACTCAACTCGTTGACATCTGCACCGACAGAACCCTGTCATTTCTAAGATATCAAACACATCCATCGACAACCCTATCAATGAGTAAAGCCCTTGATGCCTTCATCAAGAGACCAGATATCAATGACCATGTCAACATATTCCATATCAACACCCTCAAATATTGGTAGACACCTATTGGGAAACTGCTTTGTCGACACCCAAAGGGATCAACAAGGCACAAGTCAAATCATATAAATATACCCCTAAAGCATCAATCCAAACCATCTTGGATTCTCAAAGTTAGCAAGCCGAAAGGGTTCTACAAAGTTCTAGAGCCTAAGGACGAGAACAATTGAACTGTCTAGATCCATTGACCTAGATGGGTGTCGACCTATTCCTGAGTGTCTTAATCCACTACCATCGATGGATCTAACATACTGGCTTGCATGAAGCTATGATCAGAAGAAGGAGAAGAGCCATCGACTACTAGTTATCAACCACTAGCCATTGAACTATTGCTTGATCAACTGAAAGGTTGGTAGATCGATCACTCGATCTACTTTTATATCAACCTATTTCTCATATTTTTGTTATCATGACTTATTTAAGCTATAATATGTCTCTTTCTTATGCCAATCATGGCTAAACTCCATAACTTGGGTTGGGAGTAGCGTCAGGCCCTCCCAACCGTATAATTGTCAATTCTTCTATTTTATGATATATGTTCTCAAAAGTTTTGTTTCTATACTCTTATATTACTGCATCACTTGTTAATTACCTTCCTTCTTGTGACATTTGATATGATTATTGTTTGAGAGAATAATTTCAATAAGATCTTGAGTAATGTTAGTAACGAGTCACTGGAATGAGAAGTTTCTATAATAAAACTCATATTGTCTTCCCTTGGTCTTTTGATTATTATCTCGAGAGAGAGAACCCCTTCAATAAAAACCTGCCTGGTCTGGAGAGAAGGAAGGAACAAATATCATTTATGATTGTTTGCAAAACAAGTTAAGAATATATATAGTTTATGAGCAAAGGTTTTGCGTGGTTGTGGTTGGTCTGATTGGTGAAACTCAATCCAAGTCTATTTATCATTATTTCACAATTTATCTTTATTCCTTTTCTTTGGTTTTCCATTAACTTAGATTTATTACTCATTTAGATTAATTCGTTCCTTGACGGGGACACCATCAACTTCACTTATTTGGTTTGACTATACTAAGCTAAGACTGGCTCGTTTTTATTCTATTATTCTCCTTATCCCTGTGTTCAACCCCACACTACTAAAATATTGAGTTGTAGGTGCCTCTTCCAGTCGGGTATAAATTAAAAGGTCGATATCTTTGACTGGGCAATCCTGTTCACACTTTTGACCCACAAAAAAGAGTGATCAACTCTTACCTAGTAGTCTTGGTTCTTTTCCGCATCTTTTACTTATTTATTACTTTCCATGGACATTAATTTTATTTTCCGCTTCACTTTTACATTGGTAGGAGTTAGTTGTAGTAATTTTTTGGAGAAAGCATTTGTGAATTGTCTGTATTGTTTGTTACTTTGAGATTTTATCTTGATTGCATCACCTATGACCAATCCCAATGATGATAAGAAAGTTGATTGAAGTCTATTTCATCATGTCTCTCTTCAAGGTGGGATAAAGAATGGACCCAACCGTTACTCCCCCATGTTCATAAGGAACCACATTAATCCCAAATTTTGTAGGGAATTCATTTAACTTCACAAAATTTGTACTTTCATAGCCCCCTTTCTTTAAGAATGGAGGAAAGATTGTCTAGCTATTTATGTTATCTTTGATGAATAATTTAAAACTTGGTCTGGTGTACCTCCATACAGATTAAGAGGTAATGAGGTTGTCCCTCTACATGGGTGTGACCTATATCCCAGAAATACCGTGTTTGTCTCCTTGGTTGACATATTTAGGGTCAAATATGGGGTTATCATGTCTTATTGGGTTTTTCTATGTACAAATCAATCATTGAGTTGGCATCTACTAGCTATTTTTTGCGTATGTTTGTCAGAAAGTTGGACCTGATATGGGTTGTTGAAAACTTAGCCCCACCCATTGTAAGGTAAGAAGTGAGTCATTATTTCTACAATCATACAAACGGAATCCTTAACAATCTATAGGCATTAGAAAAACCAAAGCAACAAATAAGTGTGGTGGAGATAAAATTGATTATGTTTTAATTTTAGGTTAGTTATCTTTGTTTTTTAGTTTGAACTATTCTTTTACAAATTTTACAATATCTAGTATTCATCAATTGCATGTCACAGTGTTATCAATTTGAGTGGTTGTAATTAAGAATTCTACGATTGAGTCAGATTATGTAAGAGTTACAACTTTGTATAAAGTGTGCATGCATATCTGAGTAATGTGTACACCATTACTTGAATAAAAGGTTAAATAGAACTTGAATAGTGTTCGACTTAGATTAGAATTGCATAGAGAGTATACGGAAATTTGAATGGTGTGCGAACCAGAATTTTCATTTAGAGGTTGGACACGGTTTACAATGTGGATGACCTAGGATTTTAATGGTAGGTGCACTAAAATTCAGGAATCACATGATCCTAAATTTAGGTAGAGGATGAAGTAGGATTGTGGTATAACGTGGATTATGATTTCAGGCAGTGCGAGAACTATCATCTCACTAGTGCGTGCACTGGGATTTGGACAGTGTATGAACATATTTTGATTTGAAAATCCAGAAAAGATCGTCCAAAATATTCTTTCTATATAATATGGATCATATTCAGAACGTAGTGAAAAACCCTTGCCATCATTGCCAGATTCAAACTCATGATATTCGGCAACGCTTTCTAGACGATTATATACATCACAAGAAGAAAAAGAATAAACTAAAAGAAGGTCTAAACAACGAATTATGGTGAATAGTCATTTAGGGCACGTTTGTTTCCGATGAGTTGGAACACGAGAATCGCAACCGCATAGCTTTTAGAACTCAGAACGTTTGGTTGGATGCGGCTTGAAATCGTATCTGGAAAACAAACCGCACGATTACTTTCTCGTACGTACAAATTAGAAGACTGCAAGCTGCGCTTGTTTTGAGGTCGGTCCATTTTCCACGATTGTTAGTTGTTCCACACACCTTCTACTCAAGCACAGTGGTGGAAGGCGCAACTTAAAAATTAGGCTATTGAATTCTGGTACAGTAGGACCTGCAATATTATAGGATGGTGGTAACCTGACCGAAGTATGCAGATCTAGAAGCTACCTGTAACCAAACGATTGCGGAACTAAAGCTTCGACTTCAAGTTACTTGAAACCAAACCATTGACGTTGTGTTCCGATTCGTGTTTTCTTTTTCCTGTTTTAAAACTCATTGTTCTAGTTGCAACTACCTACAACCAAATTAGCCCTTAGTGAGTTTGAAGGCAACCGTTTCCAGATTGAATTTCATTTGGTACGGTGTGATGTTGTGCAGTTTGTTGAAACGAAATTACACTGGGCTACCTCATGCTACTCGCTGCGCCCGAAACCGGAGTGGTCGGGTGCAGTTCAGCCATTTTCATACACAACTGTGTGACGGACAGCCTGTCATCATGCAAAAAAAAATGTAAAAAATAAGACTAACGCAGCATGCCGGCACCAAAAAAATATCTCCTTACATTCCGAAACTTCACGCAATATCAACAACGGATAGTAGATTACTTTTTTGGCTGTTCAGTTTTAAATAATAAATATGAGTTCTATGCAGATGTGTACCAAACAGACGGAATTAAACTCCTTATGTTTGACCTGCACGCTACCAAATAGCATCCATGACTTTCTAAACACATACATTCCATCGTAATACATTTAAAAACACCTAATTACCTCTTACTGCATCCTACCAAATAGGCCCTTTAAGTGTTTCCTTTTTGTTGATGTCCGCAATCCCATTTTGTCATGACGTAGTAATGTTATTAGTTGCTTTCTGGATGTTTTCTCTTTCAGCTCCACCTCCACGTCTGATTGGATCGGTTAATTCATACGCCCACATGTCGTACTTTCATATTCGATGGCCGATCCGCCGATGAGGATCCCTGCTAGACTTTCATTTCCTGTAATTTCTGATTGGACTTTGACCTTTAATAGTTCCATTTTCCTTGACATAATTTGTCCGTTTCGGGCGCGACGTAACTGCTTGCGGGAAGACTTCGACCATTCTCCCTGAGTCCCTGACTTCTCTTCCATTCGTGATGATGGCCGCGGATGATTATTCTGGTAGCCAAGAAACGGCGACTGAGACTTCTCCCACAGCTTTAGGCCCATGTTATTTTCAGAAGGAGCGTATGGGCCGAGAAACGGAAGAGGCGGCTGCTCCCTTTTTCTTTTTGCCGATGTTGTTTCGCTGCTGCCTTGCTCAGTAAGTTGCTTAACAAGTAACAACCAATCCAGTTCTGAAGGCAGCTACGCCACCTAATCAGAGCCAAACCAATGTTCCAAGTGCCACTGACTCGTGATTGCATGATTGAAAATTCCGTAGCGACGCGTGATTGCCTATAGTAATATATAATTTATAGGATGGGCCAGGACATTATCTATGGGTGGCGCGACCCGCCGCAGCAGACGGCTGTTCCGCTCGCGGTGCCAGCTGCTCCTCTCTACCTCCCTCACTTGCTCCATATCCGGTGGTGCTGTCCGAACCATGGTTGCAATCAGTGGCGGAACCAGAAAATTACACTAAGGGGGGCTGAAATCATATATGTATACATTTTAGCAAAAAGGGGGGGCTGAGCAAAAAATGTTGTCACAATTGAGAATGGAACCTGCATCATTTGCTTTAAAAACTAAGTTATATACCACTCCAGCTAGTCCCATTCTTTGAAATTTATGCATAGTTAATGTATTTATTTATACTTTAAGCTATACTTAATACTAAAAAGATAACTATTTATATTATTTTTTGGGGGGAGGGGGGGCTAAAGCCCCGGCAGCCTCCCCCCTAGTTCCGCCCCTGGTTGCAATGCAGATACTGTTGTTTAAAGAAACACATGCTACTAATTTTATGTTGGAATCGGTGATTATAATTGACGTAAAGAAAAAACTCGATGGCACCATACATACCCGGCATTCCAAGCCTTTCTTATTATTGGAATTTAATGTCTGCTAAAACATGGAGGGTTTTGAGTTGACATAATCAGACAACTTAAGTTAAAATAAGGGATCAAATCAGCATAACATTGAATTCATAACAATTTCAGACTAGTAAACATCATAATATAATGTTTGATAACAAAGGTATTAATAATCATGCATAAAGTTAGTATAAGTATGTTATATCTTGTATTTTAATAAAATGGTGAAATTCGGACCCACTCCAGGTTTGACAGAAATGTACTTGGTTCAGAGTTTAACACATTTCTAGGAAAACTGCACCAAGAATCGTGACAGGTTGGACAATTATGGGAAAAACTTGTAAGCTTCTCTGCCCAGGAATCAACATGAAATCATTTTCACAAAGTCCCTGTTCCAAAGGTAAAAACATTTGTCACGTGTTTACTGCTTAATCAGTTTCATTCCTAATTCTATTATGTTTAACAATAAATACCATCATATTGCACTTAAACAAGATTATGATGATCAATTTAACACGTCTGTCATTTTGCATATGATAAATGTTCACCCATTTTTCAAAAGTCTAAATATACATGATATACACTGGATGATGCTCATACTCAAATCTAACCTATTCAGCTTTGTAATATGCCTTGACAAGCTTGATACACATTCCAATTTTCCAAACCACAAACATTCACATGACACTGATATTTAATCTTCTTTCTACCCAATGATATGCAAAAAATTATTTGGATATAAAGATACTTACATATGTAAAATAAGCAAAGTAAAAAGGAAGGTAATACAAAAAATGATTTTTTTTCATCTTACAATATGAAGGATTAATAAATTTGATAATCCACTTCTTACAGAAATTTGAATCAAAAACCAAAAGATACATATTTTAAGAATTCATTTTTTTATATTATATGCATAGAACCATATTAACACCTTTATGTTATTAGTTATCATTTGGTTGTTGACCCACCTCATTTTTGTTACGGGACATGAAAATGATAATCTTATATTTGAAGCTTTGAAAGATTTGCATTTTAGGATGAATAAGCTGATATATATAAAATAGATAGCTAATTGATGCATCGATTTTAATAGAACTCTATGTCAATTAATGTACAAAACATAATGTAATGTGGCATGTTACTCCCACGAGGAATAACTTTGACTTTCCTATATACATACGAAAAAGGTGATACATCACGAACTAAACAAGCCACAACTAATTTTCTCTCCTCTCCCTCTTAGAAACATGGTATCAAAGTGAGTGGAGATCGAAAGCTCCTAATTCTAGAGATTAGACGAGTTTATCATTATAACACACTGAAATCTGAATTTTAATCTTCAAAATTCTTACTCCAAGAATGGAATATGTTTCGATTGCTTATACATGTAACCTAGAACATGTGTAATATACACTCTGGCATGAACCTATCGTAAATCTAGATTACCTTTGTATCTTCATTTGACTTCAAGAATATAAGGATTCTAATAGTGAAGATAAATGTTTAATTAGTACACCTTTAACTTTAAATATTGATAGTAGAAGTTAAGCCAAGTTGTAATTAGTTGACTGATATTAATATATAAATAACAATGCAAAGTTTGGCATAATACATCCTCACTCTATAAATCGTACAATATAAATAATTTATATCCTAGGTTGATGAATGCATCTATAAAGTGTGAAATATTATTTATATAATCATATAATGAGTTTTGACATGTTCAATGATCATACATCTCGATACATACATACATACACACACACACACACAAACAAAACTTGACTTGGTGTAGTGGTTAACATACTTATTGTCGACAAGGAGTGGCTCAAGTGGTCAAGTATGGTATCCCCTAAAAAAGGGACATGGGTTCGAATCACAGTTGTCTCCTTGATTTACCACCCTCCCCCCCCCACACACACACATATATATATATATATATATATATATATATATATATATAACCACAATAAAAATCACAACCCTCGCTAATATGGCTAGTACCATTAGTGATCTTAATAATGTATAATGATACATAGTAATTCTAAATAAGTTGTGTTGGTTTGACAAGAAAAATAGACATAAGTGTGACAACAATGGGACTGGTTTATATGAATTGGATTATATTAACATAAAATGACTTGCAAAAGAAAGTTGAGTGATGGACAGAAGCATATAAAAATAGGTCTTAAGGAAAGTATGCCCTTATGAGTAATTCCAAACATCACCTAATTAAAAAAATAAGATATTAATTTGAAGAACAAATACAATAATAATGATACTAAACCCTAATATATATTTTAGACAACCTAATAGACAATTCAAACTGAAAGTCATTCAATCAGGTTCTACATACTAAATTAGTTAGGAGGTTATGTTTCACCTAAACTGACTTAATTTGTATATATTCTATCATGGGGTATGCAATATTTTTTATTACTTATCACTCTTTATTTACATGTGTTGGTGTTATTAATTTATGCAATTATAAATAAGTTTCTGAGGATCATGATGAAAGAAGAAAAAGTATTTTTATTAATTGTTCACAATAGATGCTATGCTATCACATTTTCATAAGTTTGTGAGAAAATTGGGCTAAGTCTAGGTTGATGACAACTCGACGTCGACCACCATAAGGTAGATGGTTAACTAATGTTGCTACAACCATACAAAATGAATCCATATTGAATATATGTATGACGCCATGACCCCACGATTAACCACTAATCACGAGATTAGAGCGTGACATGAAGATTACTCTTATTACAAAATCACCCTTAAGTTTTTCTTTTCTTGAACACTTAAGTTAACTTGAATGAAACCATAAAACTCAACTAGCATCGAATTAAAATAAAACTACAGAAAACAACTTTTCATTAACCTACTAAGACTAAAAGCAGGTTTACTTGACATATTACATTTTTCATTCAAACCATAAAACACAACGGATAATTGAAAACTAAATACATATTTCACCACATTTTCTCTCTAACCCGCCACATGCCCAAGGATCGAGGGGAAAGGACTAAGAGACCTCTAACTAACTATTAACTACCTTCTAAGTACTCGGGTGATACGATCCTTCAGCCTCCTCTTGCTGACGTTGACCTGAAAAATGTTTCAGTAGGTTGGTGAGCTACTGTCTCAGTGAGTAGAATTTCACCCAACCATCACTAAACAACTCATCAGTTTTATTATTCAGATTAATATACAAGAAATACTACACTGAGCAGGTCTAAGCAGTTTAATTTAAATAACAGGAAATAGCAACGTTTCATCAAGTAACAATTTCTGCAAAGCTATTGAAACAATTAAATAACATGGAATATCAATATTCTATTTAAAGAACGATTAATGCAAATCTGAACTCAAAATCCTTTCTAACTCTTTAACTAATCAGAAATTCTGTGAACCTATATAAACATATTTTATCTTATGCCCTGATCATATGTAGTGTACTCTACATATGAAGACTCGTAGCGAACTACGATCCCACCGTACAAGACTTAGCGACACACCCGGGAAATGCTAAGTCTGACTGCTCTCGTCCTGGTCTGCTACAGGACCACAGGCTCTCTGGCCTCACGGCACTCTCAAAGAGTGTAAACTGGACTCCTCCTACCTGAGCACACAGGCGGAGTGTCGAGTCGTGCCCATCTGGACTGTCCTCCAGTAGGTAACACGACTACTCGGCCATCTGGACTGTCCTCCAGTAGGCCTCACGAAACTACTAGACCATTTGGACTGTCCTCCAGTAGGTCTCTCTCTCCAACCATCTGGACTGTCCTCCAGTAGGTTGCCGACCGTCTGGACTGTCCTCCAGTTAGGTCGTTTCATCCCCATAAGATCGCAGACCGCACAAAGGGGATTCTACGGTGTTAGGCCACCTAAGTCTATTATTTTAATATTATAAAAAGACTTCAATCTGAATTACATAACTCAGGTTCTTGTTCCAAATCTCTGTTTTCTACACGATACCACATTTACTGATTTCAGATCAAATCACAATACATTGTCATTCTAAAACTGACAGAGAAATATATTTCAAATCATTGTAATTTCTGAGAAATTCTCATACCATGCATTCAGACAAATTAGAAATGCATAAATAACTCAACTTATTTCAATTTGGCACATACATAGCGAATTTACGCAATTGAACATATTATTGCACAAATTAAAGAAATTTACTTCACATATGAGAATCATACTCAACATTTGTCAATTCTCTAAAATTCTCGAAAAACGTGCACATTAACCCTAATCCTGGTTTGTGCATCACTTAACTCAATTAAGAGTTAATTACCTATCACAACACAATTTAATAACAATACTTGAGAATTTTTGGTAATATTTCAGAGAAATGTGTCATTTCATGTAAATATCAATTTACACATATTAACGTCAAAAGATATATGCAAATTTAGGGTTTTATTGCATATTTTTATTTATTCATATCAACTTTAAAATCGTACATCTGATAATTTATCAGAAATCCTTATTGTCTGGGTTCATACCCAAACCATACCATTTTAAGACATGAATTTCTAATTTCAACATTCAAATAAGCAATTTAGGTTCCAATGAACCATATAAATCTACCGATTCAACCCACACTGATCAAATGCTAAATTTAATCATATAACAGTGTCTAGAAGTAGTTTATGAAATAAAAAGTCAGGCGACACCAAACGCTGCCCAACGCCTGATAACGTCTGTTATCAGCGAAATTCGCGCATAAAACAGAAAATATTCAAACGTCTGAGTTTATTAATGATAAATGAATGAAACTCTACTCACAGCGATTTGGACTGTCCGGATTCGTCCGGAGATGCGTCCAAGGTCTGATTCCGGGTAGATTTCTATTGTCTTCTACCTTTGAATTTTTCACTGAACAAACCAACGCTTAACCCAGTTGACGGAAGAGCTTTGATTGATGGTTGGAACTTTAGCTAGGAGCTGTGAAATCTGCTGGAACCTCGAAATCGAAGCTCAAGAGAAGCCCCCTTGCTGCTGGGCGCGCCCTAGGAGCTTTCCTGGCTGCTGCCGCAGCAGCAGGTTGGGTGTCCGACGGCTGCCCAAGTCCAAGCAGCAAAGAAGCATGTGGCTAGGCGGGTAGGGGAGGAAGAGAAGAAGAAGAGAGGAGGGAGAAAAGAAGAAGGAAGAGAGGAAGAAGAAGAGAACCGCTGGAACGGAGCTCCTGTGCTCCAAGGAGTCGCGGCTCTACTGCGGCTCAATCACCCTGTGCGCCGCTTAAGCGAATGGCAAAGAAACGGATAAGCAACAGAGAACAAAAGAAGGCTTATAAAGAAAAAGTTTTGGACATTTTGCAATTTCGACCCTGGAATCGGAAAAGATCATAACTATTGACTCGAAAGTCCAAATCATGTGATTTCTTTTGCATATTTTCAAGAATGAGTCCCACTACAAACCCAAGGAATAAAAACAAGCTAATTAGACTGTTTCACTGGTTCAAATCTCTAATTGCATCAGAAATCACTTAACTCAACTTAATCATCTTAATTATGCACTAATTGATTTTATGTGCTCGATTCAACTAAATCTAGTTAACGATTCACTAACCACATCATAAGCACATATGTTAACTCAAATAACTTTAATTAGGCTCAAATTATAAAGCTTACCAATAAACTTTGGAACAGGTCATAACAATATGCATACGAAATATAAGAGAAACAAATAAGTGTATTGGTGGAGAAACAAAACTAACAAATAGAAAGATAATGCATAAATGTAAAAAGTGACTATCATGGAGTTCATCTTTGAAAAGTAAGGGATATCTTTAATTTTAGGTAATGCGAGGGTTTTTTGAGAAAGTCTCTTGTAATTAAAATAAACTGCACTGAGAAGACCAGTCACTTGCTCCGTCCGATACCAACATCTACCTTTTGTTTGATGCCTCTAGTGTGCTTTGTGATTTTTGTTAAAAGATTCAATGTTGGTGTTCTGATTCCTACAACATGTCTATAAGGCCATTAACTTATATATACCTCAAATTATATTTGATAATAATAGTTAAGTGTTTGATAAAGTATTGAACTCAATTGATTAAGTTGTATATATAATTTGATACAATTTGCACTATCTTTTACCTATTTTTGCAATTTCATTTGCATTTATGGATTAAACTGTAAAATTTCAATAATTGAGAATCTGATTGTTGATTATCTAGCACATGCCCTCTCTCCTATCCATTCCTATTTTAATAACCTTTGAATGCTCCTAAATTATGTTTGGATGATACTTTAACCCTTCATTTCTAACCGAGACTAATTGATTGATGTTGTCAGGAGTGGGAACTAAGAAGGGATTAGCTCCTTACTTCTTATGAGTAAAGGCCTACACAAACCCCAATGATTGGGATTTATAAAGAACAACACATTCCAATATAATGAACAAATAAGATTTTAGATGTAGATTTAAACTAGACTATTACAAGATTTGAAAATTGTTCATCAACATGACAAACAAAAGGAAAAGTTAGTCTAGCTGGAGTTATCGGCTATAGTTGAGCAATCTGGCCATCTCAAAACTTTTTAGCAACTAAAATTGAGTAGCTTCTCTAGATCCTAATCTCGAGGCTTCTCGGTTATTGGGTGGGTTGAGAACTACACCCTGAGAAAGGAAATAAAAGACAAGTATAATTTAGTAAAAAATGACTAGTGCAATACATGAAGCATTTAGACATGAAATAGGAAAACATAATGCAATTAAAAAGTTATCAAACATAACGAGCTCAATATATATGGATTTTCAACAGGAAATAAAATCAAGAGAGTATCAACATAATAGACGAGACATGTAATTTAACAAAAATAACATAAATAAAGATATCTTACCAAATATTTGAAGATGAAATAGAAACATCCATGTGATAACATGAGAAAAATTATAAAACATGTGTGATGTGAAGTAATGTAGACATCTACCATAAAATGGGTTGATCAGAATAAATAAATGCATCCAATCTATGATATGAGTGAGTAGGAAACTACACATCTGCTCTATGGGGGTAAGTAGGAAAAGATTTACATATTTCCTCGGCAAGATATAGTTCATATATCTATTTTATATTCATTTGTATGAGTTATCACCTCTACATACATAAGGTTTGGGAATTTATCACATCCATGCAAAAGCCTAACAATGTATGCTAGTAAGTTATCACATGATGCATAATAAAAGGACAAGAAAGTTCATTTCAAGTAAAAGGCAATGAGAACATTCATATTGTATCAAGTTGAGATCTGAGGATCCTTTAATAATATTCTACAAGTTTTAGTAACCACAAAGAGTAAAGTCTCACAATATCAATGTAATGACCGCACCCCTACTTAGTAGGTAATTGAATGTTATGAAACCCTAACCTTAATTTTCATGTGTTCAATGTCAATTCAATATCTAGTCTATATGTGCATGATCCTTATTTAGATACATAGTCAAAAAAACTTAAGATTTTATGTGAAATCATGATATTCTATACTTTTACCTTGTTGAAGTTCAAAGCACTAATCTTGATAGCATGTTCATAAGAAATGTGATGAGAAACTCAATAATACAAATAGTAGTGTGATAAATGATTTTTGATATTTTATTAATAACTCAAATTATTTGACAAATTGGAGGAATAATAAATAATCTCATGTGATGATTTATTAAAAGTCAAAAAATTTCATTGATATATGGACCTATTTTATGATGATTTTTATCAAGAAATATTCAGTTGATCATACTATTTAGACTGAGGTTTATAAGTATACTATGTGAATTTTCATTTTTTATTGATAACTTATAATTGGTATTTATATCTTGATTAATTCATTTCAAACCCCTTGTATAATTGACTGAATTTTTAGAGTCTACTTGAAGAAAGAATGGTCTTCTAAATGTTTTGAGTATTCAGAAATAAATTTAGTCAACCATGCTATAGGTTGTAGTATAGTACTTCGGTGTTTGATTTTTAATTATTTATGAGTAACTTCAAATGGTATTAATTTAAAATTTATCTCTTATACCGTGTTTCATACAACTTGAATATTATCTTTGGATATTGTTTTATGGATGAAAGGTAACCATCTCAGTAAACTTTTATGGCTAGAAAATTCTACTAAAAGTAAATAAAAGAAACATGGGGATTATTTACAATTGACCAAGTACCTTAATTAATTTGTATGACTAAGCTATCTAGTAGATCCCATAATTCTTAACTCACTACAAAGGAAAAAAAATCTAGAGAGATAAGGATAATTAGGATTTGGATGAGGAAATAAGTGGAGATGTTGATCTGGGGTTCTATCTTCCAAAAAAGTGATGAAATCAACCAAGAAAATCTTCTCTGGATAGTTTTTCTTAATGGTTCTTATCTCCTATATGATTTATGTAATTACACTAATTTGAATCAAAGGATATCAAATCACCTTTGATTCTCTTTCATACTCTTCAATATTCATTTCTAGGGTCATGAGTTGGAAGGAGGCAGGAAAGACTGGTTTCAAAAAGTTTGATTTGGGCTTAATATTGGACTATGTTTTTAGGTATTTAACACCTGAGGTGAGTAGGTAAAAGAATCTTCCAGTAAAATTCACTTAAGTACATGAACCTTTTTTTAAATTATCATTTTCTCCATATATAATAATGTATTGTATGTTGCTATTCTTAAAGTTTATTTACAAGACATTACATTTATGCTCAAAGCATGATCAGACAATTACTATATGATCAAATAGCTGCATAATTATATGTATCTTGAAAATTGGAGACTTTAGAAATTTATTTGAGATTTTTCTAAAACAATAAAAAAAATTCAAACAATTTGGGTGTCTGAACAACAGCCTAGCCGAGATCCAGATAAATGCTAACATAATGATTTTATAGGACATTTTAATGAATTTAATTTCATATCTTGACAAGTAAATTTTCTAACTTATACAATGCACATCTTGTGAAAAACAATCAATCATTATTGGAAACCCATTGTAGTATGCTTCTAAAAACATAGATGTCTTATTCAAGAATATGTGGCCGATTGAAGTGATTCATGTGATACTTTGAGTTTCTAGCTGAATATTATTTATATTCATATACATTTCAATTGTGTGATGTAAAATGTTTAGTTCATATCCTAATAAATATATTTGAATGAGTTTCTATACTACATTAAGTAATTACTAATTCCTCCCTTAGTTAGGGATTCCACCGATTCTCTATATAAATGTGATAAATTGTGAATGAATGATTATCTCAGTAGATATGATTATGTTGGAATATGGGGAAAGTGTTATATGTGAATGATGTACTAGAAAATTTAGAGAGAAGGATTACTAGTAGGTTAAGCATTCAGTTCAGTATCATTATAGTGAGTTTAGTTCAGTAGTCCAACTAGTAAGCACAATATAGAAATAAACAAGATCAGTCTTTGAGAAAGATATTATCAGGAAACATCGTAGTAATAGATGCCATGAACATCTTACAACCGACCCCTACATGTATACAATGGAAAGGGTGAAATGAGATACAACTACCATATATATGAAGAAGTAGCCTAGATATAGATATATGAAGTACCCAACACCAATCGACTAGATATCAGTGATACTTATGTAAATCATAGTACCCGACAACAACCGAAGATCATTATGGTACTACTTTAGTAGTAGGGGTATCTAACAATAGCCTGAGATTCTGATAGTACCCATGATAGATTGAGTATATAGGCCTTGTGAGCCGATTCCTTCTAATGTTTACTCTGTATTGCGTGTTAACCCCTATAGAAAAGAATCATGTGGAGTCAAAGACTTTTTACCCTAGAGGAACCACTCCTAAGTAACATGGATAAAGGGCCACAATTTCACAGTCAGTTGTTTAGTTGATGCTAGGCCTTACAAGGCAACCATGACGCAAAGCGTGGAGTTAGTAGAAGCATTAAGGTCCATGGGTTTACCTTAAGACTTGTACGACTAGTCATGCAGTTGTGGCTTTCAATTAGATGCTATGAGGCAAGTGAGTTAAGTGGAAATGTAAATGAGAAATTTAATTGAGTTCACTCAAGTCTAATTAAAGATTGTAGTTGGTCATAATAGTCAATTATATTCAATTGGACAACATAGTAGTATTCAGTTCCTTAGTCAGTCAAGTCAAATTCAATGAATGATCAGAAAGAGAATAATGAGGAGAATGTTTACATATTTGCATATTGATATTGATGCATGATACAATATTAAATGCAAATTTTAGTTTAGAAAGTCTTTCCGTACACAAGCTAGTCAAACTTTCATTACAAACATGCATGCATACATAACCCTAATTATTTCTAGTATTTCAACTTAAATTACACATGATTACATTAAGATGGAAGGTAGACATGAAACAAGATGCCCCACCAACCCTTTCTTGATGGAAAAACCTATCCCTTAAAACACAACATCCATTGAATTAAGGATCATAACATTAATATCCATAAATTTTTGAACTCCCTTAAGAAGATCCCCAACATCTGGTGCTAAAAACTCAAAGGTGTCAAAACCAAAGGGAATAAGCACATGTTGATTATCTACAAACACTTTCTTGTGCTTGACTACTTTAGCTGAGGTAGATTCCCACTTTCCATGCCCACCACTAGGGGAACCCTAGTCAAATCCACAGATGCATGTTTACCTTCAACACAATTAAAAATTAATACATCAACTGGTCTAAGTGTCGATCTCTTACCATGCAGATCTGTCAAAAAATTCAAAGGTGTCTCTTTCTTAGCAACAACTCCTACATGTCTGAGTACATCATATAGAATATCTCTAACAAGATCACGTATGTACTTAAAACCCGATAGTTCCCTACAATAAACTGTGTGCTCGCCAAAAGTGTAATAAACACACCTTACGACAAACTGGTTAAACCTCATCAATTAGAAATAAATGTATCATAAGGCGGTACTTGAGGATAGAGCAATACTCTACTAGTGAGATATGCAATACTATTACATCAATAGTAATAATAAGAAGAAAATTATGAGCACGATCAGCTTGTAGACACTTGAAAACTACTTTTTATATAGTTGTCATGTCAAACTTGACTTCCACTTCTCCAATAATTTTGCTAAAAATGCACTCATTAAAGAATTTTGGGCATTAGGGGGGAGGTTCCTTGTTGGAAAAACTACTATGATCAAAAGTTAGAATTGTGACATGAAGACAATCCAAAGCAATGCTATAATAAGAATCCATGTTGCATATCCCATTGTTTCATAAAATATCATCATGAAGGAGCCAAGATTGGGCCCTGGAAGACAAAAAAGTGTATGAGGCCTCTACTACTGAGTACAACCCTAATATGCCAAGACGGATGGGTAAGGAAGCCAAACGCCATTGAAGGTCACTAAAGAATAGACCTCCACAAACAACTATATCTTCGATGGATCCTCATAATCCTCTATCAAATCATGTTGTTGCCTTCTCCATGTGAATAGTTGGCACTTCCTAAGACCGAATAGAAGTTTCACATTAACTATACAAGAACATAGTAGAAGGAGTTCACTATGTGGATCATGTAGCTGGGGAAGGAGATCCATAATCTCAATAGCCTTCATAGCCCTTTGCATAGCCAACCCCTCAATAAAATTGTTGTCCCTGCGATATCAATTGGAAAAGTAGTTTGAGAGATATGATTTTTATAAGTTTTCCTAATGTGAGAGGATGATAAAATCGACATTAAATGTCACATATAGTATGATGACCCCCTTTAACATGGACCGTTGATCTCAAGGATTCGACGATGGCTGCTCATCGTCTAGTCCGAGACAGTTTGGGAAATGGGGAGATCTTCTTTTTCAGATTTCTTGATATTCCTAGCATGACCGGACTTGGAAAGGGGACCATTGACTCTGAAAAGTCATGGTGATCCCAATCATGGTGGGATTGGGGGCCTTTCATGGTCTGTACGGGATTCCCCCAAATCAGGGGGGAAGCACAGGGGATCGTACCCTATAAATAGGGGGCCACACTCCATGTGCATAACCCCAGAGCATCTCTTTGAGTCTGTACTGGTGAGATGAGTTATTGGGAGAAATCAATTGTGGGAAAGTGCTCGATGTGCACCCCTGACCAGCCGAGCTTCTCGCCTGAGAATAGTTGTTACGTCCCGATGACTCAGGCAAGCATCAAGGTAATTGAGACCACAATCAAGTTTGGGGAGGCCGGGCGGAGGTCTCGGTAGTCTTTTAGAGTGAGGAGTAGGTGTGTAATGAGTAGCCAACTATGGCGCTGACTGTGGGCTGGCGTTGTTCGTTGCGGGGGTCTATCACGAGGTTGAAGAAGAGTTAGGGAGAAAAGACGCTCTTACCCCTGATGCTCGTGAAGGAAAGGAGGGGAGAAGTTGTCCTTAACCCGATCACCAACCCTGCCTTGCTTGAGCAAGATGATGAGTTGATCATAGACCATTAGCGGTGTATTACAAGTGTGGAAAAGGGTGAGGAGCTGGATTAGCTGACGTGGCACTCCAGTATTGGCCCAAAAGGTAATTATCTCATAAAATTCATATCTAATGACTGGTAGCTTGGATTAAGACATGTAATATATGAATTTTGATCAGAAAAATGTGTAGAATCCAATAAAAATATGATCAGGATCGAAATATGCTTACAGTTTGAAAATATTATAAATTTATCATCTTTAATGGTTTAATTTATGAAGAACCCTAAGAATTGATGATAATTGGATCTAATGATGTTCTTTAATTTTTTTTGAGAAAATATTAACCTATTTTTAATAAAAGGAAGGATTATATCTAAAAGATGATCTTTATGCATAGTTGTCTTAATTTAGGGTTCCATGTACACAAATATGCATTAATGGGCTTAAAAACCCTATTTTAGGTGAATATGACTTTTAATGGTTTTAATTGTGCAAATCCATGAATAAAATAGAGATATGATGATCCTAAGCCCATTTGAGTATGAAATATCCTTAATGTGGATAATTTGAGTAATTAGGGTTTTTGTACCTAGAACTGCTATTTTAGGGTTTTGTGGACATAAAAGAGGAAAGTTGTAAATAGATCTAAAGGAACCCTAATGAAACCCTAATTTGGATTAGAAATTATAAAAAGTAATTTCAAGTCAATTAGATAGATTCTTGATGAGTATGTAGTAAATAGGTTACATATGCTTTTCAGGATTCTGTGATAGTGTGGTTGAATTGCTCGCTTGGATTGGATTGCCTGATTGATTGGACTTTCTTATTTCTTGTGAAATCTCCAAATTAGGTATGTGGTTAATTATGATTACTCACTTTAGTTTCCCAACATTTTCCCGATGATTTATCGATTGCATGGAAATAAACTGCTTGGATGTTTTAATTTCTGCAATCCTTAAAAGTGAATATGACTATCACAATCTAAGTACATATATGACTTGCCCAAACCTACATACCACCTATGCATGTAAGATGAGAGACCAAACCCTGGAGGGAAGGTCAAGGTGGTCAAGCCCCAGAGGGAAGGCCACAGGGCACCCAGAGAGGTGACCCCAGGCACCAAGCTCAGGATGCAGAAGGTGGCCTTATGTCCCTTACAAGGACTAAACCCCAAGAGAGGGTATCCCAGAGTATGAGTAAAAGTAGTTGGGAAGTCATATTGGAAAATGTAAATTTGCATTTCTAAACAACTATTTGATGTGGTTATGTTGTTATATAATATGTGTAGTGTTTTGGTTGTCCCCATATACCAGTATATTCATTTATACTGACTGACTTTTGTTTGTCGGTGTTTTAAGAATATCTGAAAGTGACAAACAATAAAGTGGCATATGTGAAGATTAAAGTTAAATAATAAAGTATGATTTAGATAGATAGAATTCTACTGAGGGTAGAAGTTCCAGTTTCCTATATTCAAAAGGTATGTGAAAAGAAATTTTATAACAGTTTTCAGTTTAGTCTTTCGTAGAATTTAGTAATTATTTTTTATTATTTGCAAAACCATTGATCCTGATTTTGGGATAACGTCTCTAACTTCTTGGTCTCCCTTAATTGGGGGTTACTGGGAAGAGGGGTCGTTACAAAAATGAATCTAGTTTTCTTTCAAACTACACCTTTTTGCAAATCACAAGATATCACTGGAAGAATCTTTTATTCTTGATGTTGCTTTTGTGTTTTTCGCTTAGCAAAATGTCACTTTTTCCTCTATTTTGATTTTAACCTCATGATGTCATCAAAATATTCTTGCCAAAAATATCCAATTAATACAAAAGTCATATTCTATCAAGGGCATTTTCTCACAAGAATAAAGAAAGAGCTACCTCATTTCTTCCTCCAAATTATATTTTTTAGAAAAATCCCAACAAGTGTGAGGAGTGAAAAAAGAATTAGAGAGTTTTGCCATGTTGAAGAGCTATTGAAATGGTGTATTGTTGTGCTCATGAACACATATATATCGATTTTGTTATCCTCTAAGAGAAAAAATACCACACTAATTATAATGGTGTTCATTAAAGGTATTGCAATATGGGGGTGGTGATACTTAGGATGTGCAGTCACTACTCTAAAGCCAACTGGTTTGGAACACAGGGATCGCTAGCCCATTTAAATGGAACTATAGTTGAATGATCCAAAAAAAGGAAGGGATATCCAAAAGACTTTTGGCCTACCTATTTATTCCACAAAATACCTTGATGAGAGTGAAAGCTACTTTGAAAAGTGACATATATTCTAGATATAAGATTATGACTGAAAAATAATTAAGAAACAATCAAGGAAAGAATCTTTTAGGTAGTGATGTTCTTGATCAATTAAGTTACTTTATGAAAAAGAGAATGGTTTTAGTAAGAGGTGGATATAAAATTATATTTTTAGTAAAATCTAGATTCTACCAGCTTGATTGATTATATAATGATTCTATTAGCTTGAGGACAAGCTAAAATCGAAGTTTGAGAGAGTTATAACATCAATTTTGATGAAATTTTCCTAGCCTTTTTCATTATAAAAATTATTAGAATTAGTTTTTAGATGTTTGGTTTTGTTCATTTTACTTTCAATTTACCAAATATTAGGTTTTAATTATGTTTTGTTGATATTTGAAGGAATCCATTACAAAATTTTTAGAACTGATGAGTAATCATCAGTGCTGTAATTGGATCATTTAGAAGTCGACAAACTCCCACCGACCATCAAATAGTTGGTCTATAACTCAAACATTCCTGAAGAAAGTCGACAAAACTTTGTCAAGCTATCCTCGACAACATTATCGAGCACCGACCAGTCGATTAGGAATGTCGACAAACTTATCAAGGAAGCATTGACAACTCAACTCGTTGACATCTGCACCGACAGAACCCTGTCATTTCTAAGATATCAAACACATCCATCGACAACCCTATCAATGAGTAAAGCCCTTGATGCCTTCATCAAGAGACCAGATATCAATGACCATGTCAACATATTCCATATCAACACCCTCAAATATTGGCAGACACCTATTGGGAAAATGCTTTATCGACACCCAAAGGGATCAACAAGGCACAAGTCAAATCATATAAATACACCCCTAAAGCATCAATCCAAACCATCTTGGATTCTCAAAGTTAGCAAGCCGAAAGGGTTCTGCAAAGTTCTAGAGCCTAAGGACGAGAACAATTGAACTGTCTAGATCCATTGACCTAGATGGGTGTCGACCTATTACTGAGTGTCTTAATCCACTACCATTGATGGATCTAACATACTGGCTTGCATGAAGCTATGATCAGAAGAAGGAGAAGAGCCATCGACTACTAGTTATCAACCACTAGCCATTGAACTATTGCTTGATCAACTGAAAGGTTGGTAGATCGATCACTCGATCTACTTTTATATCAACCTCTTTCTCATATTTTTGTTATCATGACTTATTTAAGCTATAATATGTCTCTTTCTTATGCCAAGCATGGCTAAACTCCATAACTTGGGTTGGGAGTAGCGTCAGGCCCTCCCAACTGTATAATTGTCAATTCTTCTATTTTATGATATATGTTCTCAAAAGTTTTGTTTCTATACTCTTATATTACTGCATCACTTGTTAATTACCTTCCTTCTTGTGACGTTTGATATGATTATTGTTTGAGAGAATAATTTCAATAAGATCTTGAGTAATGTTAGTAACGAGTCACTGGAATGAGAAGTTTCTATAATAAAACTCATATTGTCTTCCCTTGGTCTTTTGATTATTATCTCGAGAGAGAGAACCCCTTCGATAAAAACCTGCCTGGTCTGGAGAGAAGGAAGGAACAAATATCTTTTATGATTGTTTGCAAAACAAGTTAAGAATATATATAGTTTATGAGCAAAGGTTTTACGTGGTTGTGGTTGGTCTGATTGGTGAAACTCAATCCAAGTCTATTTATCATTATTTCACAATTTATCTTTATTCCTTTTCTTTGGTTTTCCATTAACTTAGATTTATTACTCATTTAGATTAATTCATTCCTTGACGGGGACACCATCAACTTCACTTATTTGGTTTGACTATACTAAGCTAAGACTGGCTCGTTTTTATTCTATTATTCTCCTTATCCCTGTGTTCAACCCCACACTACTACAATATTGAGTTGTAGGTGTCTCTTCCAGTCGGGTATAAATTAAAAGTTCGATATCTTTGACTGGGCAATCCTGTTCACACTTTTGACCCACAAAAAAGAGTGATCAACTCTTACCTAGTAGTCTTGGTTCTTGTCCGCATCTTTTACTTATTTATTACTTTCCATGGACATGAATTTTATTTTCCCCTTCACTTTTACGTTGGTAGGAGTTAGTTGTAGTAATTTTTTGGAGAAAGCATTTGTGAATTGTCTGTATTGTTTGTTACTTTGAGGTTTTATCTTGATTGCATCACCTATGACCAATCCCAATGATGATAAGAAAGTTGATTGAAGTCTATTTCATCATGTCTCTCTTCATGGTGGGATAAAGAATGGACCCAACCGTTACTCCCCCATGTTCATAAGGAACCACATTAATCCCAAATTTTGTAGGGAATTCATTTAACTTCACAAAATTTGTACTTTCATAGCCCCCTTTCTTTAAGAATGGAGGAAAGATTGTCTAGCTATTTATGTTATCTTTGATGAATAATTTAAAACTTAGTCTGGTGTACCTCCATATAGATTAAGAGGTAATGAGGTTGTCCCTCTACATGGGTGTGACCTATATCCCACATAGCCAAAAAGTAATTTCCTCATGGGAACACGTGATAAGAAAAGTGTACAAGTCTTGACTCTAGAAATCAATTATTATATAAGTTTAGAAGATCTCGTTGAAAGGGAGAAACTATGGAATAACTAATTTTGGTCCACATATTTATGTTGTGTATCAACTCATTCTTGGAAGTAGAACCCTGTCATATTTAATATTACTCATTCCACATATGGGCCTTCACTAACATATATCATATCCTTCCAAGTACCTCAAATCCTTCACTAATAATTGAGGCTTTTAAGATTTTTGTCCACCATTTTTTGCACCAACTAAATACTATTCTTATAGATTGAATCCCCAATGTAGTTGCATAACAACCCATTTGAAATTCTAAAACTAGAAACAACAAAGACTCTGGTCACAACTTATCATGTTAACTACAACTAAGGTATAATTTGGACCAAATAGGAACAATTTGAGAATGGATGGTTGACAAGGTAGTACATGTTAATATAGAAACCCAGAAATACCTTGTTTGTCTCCTTGGTTGACATATTTAGGGTCAAATATGGGGTTATCATGTCTTATTGGGTTTTTCTATGTACAAATCAATCATTGAGTTGGCATCTACTAGCTATTTTTTGTGTATGTTTGTCAGAAAGTTGGACCAGATATGGGTTGTTGAAAACTTAGCCCCACCCATTGTAAGGTAAGAAGTGAGTCATTATTTCTACAATCATACAAACGGAATCCTTAACAATCTATAGGCATTAGAAAAACCAAAGCAACAAATAAGTGCAGTGGAGATAAAATTGATTATGTTTTAATTTTAGGTTAGTTATCTTAGTTTTTTAGTTTGAACTATTCTTTTACAAATTTTACAATATCTAGTATTCATCAATTGCATGTCACAGTGTTATCAATTTGAGTGGTTGTAATTAAGAATTCTACGATTGAGTCAGATTATGTAAGAGTTACAACTTTGTATAAAGTGTGCATGCATATCTGAGTAATGTGTACACCATTACTTGAATAAAAGGTTAAATAGAACTTGAATAGTGTTCGACTTAGATTAGAATTGCATAGAGAGTATACGGAAATTTGAATGGTGTGCGAACCAGAATTTTCATTTAGAGGTTGGACACGGTTTACAATGTGGATGACCTAGGATTTTAATGGTAGGTGCACTAAAATTCAGGAATCACATGATCCTAAATTTAGGTAGAGGATGAAGTAGGATTGTGGTATAACGTGGATTATGATTTCAGGCAGTGCGAGAACTATCATCTCACTAGTGCGTGCACTGGGATTTGGACAGTGTATGAACATATTTTGATTTGAAAATCCAGAAAAGATCGTCCAAAATATTCTTTCTATATAATATGGATCATATTCAGAACGTAGTGAAAAACCCTTGCCATCATTGCCAGATTCAAACTCATGATATTCGGCAACGCTTTCTAGACGATTATATACATCACAAGAAGAAAAAGAATAAACTAAAAGAAGGTCTAAACAACGAATTATGGTGAATAGTCATTTAGGGCACGTTTGGTTCCGATGAGTTGGAACACGAGAATCGCAACCGCATAGCTTTTAGAACTCAGAACGTTTGGTTGGATGCGGCTTGAAATCGTATCTGGAAAACAAACCGCACGATTACTTTCTCGTACGTACAAATTAGAAGACTGCAAGCTGCGCTTGTTTTGAGGTCGGTCCATTTTCCACGATTGTTAGTTGTTCCACACACCTTCTACTCAAGCACAGTGGTGGAAGGCGCAACTTAAAAATTAGGCTATTGAATTCTGGTACAGTAGGACCTGCAATATTATAGGATGGTGGTAACCTGACCGAAGTATGCAGATCTAGAAGCTACCTGTAACCAAACGATTGCGGAACTAAAGCTTCGACTTCAAGTTACTTGAAACCAAACCATTGACGTTGTGTTCCGATTCGTGTTTTCTTTTTCCTGTTTTAAGACTCATTGTTCTAGTTGCAACTACCTACAACCAAATTAGCCCTTAGTGAGTTTGAAGGCAACCGTTTCCAGATTGAATTTCATTTGGTACGGTGTGATGTTGTGCAGTTTGTTGAAACGAAATTACACTGGGCTACCTCATGCTACTCGCTGCGCCCGAAACCGGAGTGGTCGGGTGCAGTTCAGCCATTTTCATACACAACTGTGTGACGGACAGTCTGTCATCATGCAAAAAAAAATGTAAAAAATAAGACTAACGCAGCATGCCGGCACCAAAAAAATATCTCCTTACATTCCGAAACTTCACGCAATATCAACAACGGATAGTAGATTACTTTTTTGGCTGTTCAGTTTTAAATAATAAATATGAGTTCTATGCAGATGTGTACCAAACAGACGGAATTAAACTCCTTATGTTTGACCTGCACGCTACCAAATAGCATCCATGACTTTCTAAACACATACATTCCATCGTAATACATTTAAAAACACCTAATTACCTCTTACTGCATCCTACCAAACAGGCCCTTTAAGTGTTTCCTTTTTGTTGATGTCCGCAATCCCATTTTGTCATGACGTAGTAATGTTATTAGTTGCTTTCTGGATGTTTTCTCTTTCAGCTCCACCTCCACGTCTGATTGGATCGGTTAATTCATACGCCCACATGTCGTACTTTCATATTCGATGGCCGATCCGCCGATGAGGATCCCTGCTAGACTTTCATTTCCTGTAATTTCTGATTGGACTTTGACCTTTAATAGTTCCATTTTCCTTGACATAATTTGTCCGTTTCGGGCGCGATGTAACTGCTTGCGGGAAGACTTCGACCATTCTCCCTGAGTCCCTGACTTCTCTTCCATTCGTGATGATGGCCGCGGATGATTATTCTGGTAGCCAAGAAACGGCGACTGAGACTTCTCCCACAGCTTTAGGCCCATGTTATTTTCAGAAGGAGTGTATGGGCCGAGAAACGGAAGAGGCGGCTGCTCCCTTTTTCTTTTTGCCGATGTTGTTTCGCTGCTGCCTTGCTCAGTAAGTTGCTTAACAAGTAACAACCAATCCAGTTCTGAAGGCAGCTACGCCACCTAATTAGAGCCAAACCAATGTTCCAAGTGTCGCTGACTCGTGATTGCATGATTGAAAATTCCGTAGCGACGCGTGATTGCCTATAGTAATATATAATTTACAGGATGGGCCAGGACATTATCTATGGGTGGCGCGACCCGCCGCAGCAGACGGCTGTTCCGCTCGCGGTGCCAGCTGCTCCTCTCTACCTCCCTCACTTGCTCCATATCCGGTGGTGCTGTCTGAACCATGGTTGCAATCAGTGGCGGAACCAGAAAATTACACTAAGGGGGGCTGAAATCATATATGTATACATTTTAGCAAAAAGGGGGGGCTGAGCAAAAAATGTTGCCACAACTGAGAATGGAACCTGCATCATTTGCTTTAAAAACCAAGTTATATACCACTCCAGCTAGTCCCATTCTTTGAAATTTATGCGTAGTTAATGTATTTATTTATACTTTAAGCTATACTTAATACTAAAAAGATAACTATTTATATTATTTTTTGGGGGGAGGGGGGGCTAAAGCCCCGGCAGCCTCCCCCCTAGTTCCGCCCCTGGTTGCAATGCAGATACTGTTGTTTAAAGAAACACATGCTACTAATTTTATGTTGGAATCGGTGATTATAATTGACGTAAAGAAAAAACTGGATGGCACCATAGATACCCGGCATTCCAAGCCTTTCTTATTATTGGAATTTAATGTCTGCTAAAACATGGAGGGTTTTGAGTTGACATAATCAGACAACTTAAGTTAAAATAAGGGATCAAATCAGCATAACATTGAATTCATAACAATTTCAGACTAGTAAACATCATAATATAATGTTTGATAACAAAGGTATTAATAATCATGCATAAAGTTAGTATAAGTATGTTATATCTTGTATTTTAATAAAATGGTGAAATTCGGACCCACTCCAGGTTTGACAGAAATGTACTTGGTTCAGAGTTTAACACATTTCTAGGAAAACTGCACCAAGAATCGTGACAGGTTGGACAATTATGGGAAAAACTTGTAAGCTTCTCTGCCCAGGAATCAACATGAAATCATTTTCACAAAGTCCCTGTTCCAAAGGTAAAAACATTTGCCACGTGTTTACTGCTTAATCGGTTTCATTCCTAATTCTATTATGTTTAACAATAAATACCATCATATTGCACTTAAACAAGATTATGATGATCAATTTAACACGTCTATCATTTTGCATATGATAAATGTTCACCCATTTTTCAAAAGTCTAAATATACATGATATACACTGGATGATGCTCATACTCAAATCTAACCTATTCAGCTTTGTAATATGCCTAGACAGGCTTGATACACATTCCAATTTTCCAAACCACAAACATTCACATGACACTGATATTTAATCCTCTTTCTACCCAATGATATGCAAAAAATTATTTGGATATAAAGATACTTACATATGTAAAATAAGCAAAGTAAAAAGGAAGGTAATACAAAAAATGATTTTTTTTCATCTTACAATATGAAGGATTAATAAATTTGATAATCCACTTCTTACAGAAATTTGAATCAAAAACCAAAAGATACATATTTTAAGAATTCATTTTTTTATATTATATGCATAGAACCATATTAACACCTTTATGTTATTAGTTGTCATTTGGTTGTTGACCCACCTCATTTTTGTTACGGGACATGAAAATGATAATCTTATATTTGAAGCTTTGAAAGATTTGCATTTTAGGATGAATAAGCTGATATATATAAAATAGATAGCTAATTGATGCATCGATTTTAATAGAACTCTATGTCAATTAATGTACAAAACATAATGTAATGTGGCATGTTACTCCCACGAGGAATAACTTTGACTTTCCTATATACATACGAAAAAGGTGATACATCACGAACTAAACAAGCCACAACTAATTTTCTCTCCTCTCCCTCTTAGAAACATGGTATCAAAGTGAGTGGAGATCGAAAGCTCCTAATTCTAGAGATTAGACGAGTTTATCATTATAACACACTGAAATCTGAATTTTAATCTTCAAAATTCTTACTCCAAGAATGGAATATGTTTCGATTGCTTATACATGTAACCTAGAACATGTGTAATATACACTCTGGCATGAACCTATCGTAAATCTAGATTACCTTTGTATCTTCATTTGACTTCAAGAATATAAGGATTCTAATAGGGAAGATAAATGTTTAATTAGTACACCTTTAACTTTAAATATTGATAGTAGAAGTTAAGCCAAGTTGTAATTAGTTGACTGATATTAATATATAAATAACAATGCAAAGTTTGGCATAATACATCCTCACTCTATAAATCGTACAATATAAATAATTTATATCCTAGGTTGATGAATGCATCTATAAAGTGTGAAATATTATTTATATAATCATATAATGAGTTTTGACATGTTCAATGATCATACATCTCGATACATACATACATACACACACACACACACAAACAAAACTTGACTTGGTGTAGTGGTTAACATACTTATTGTCGACAAGGAGTGGCTCAAGTGGTCAAGTATGGTATCCCCTAAAAAAGGGACATGGGTTCGAATCACAGTTGTCTCCTTGATTTACCACCCTCCCCCCCCCCCCACACACACACACACATATATATATATATATATATATATATATATATATATATATAACCACAATAAAAATCACAACCCTCGCTAATATGGCTAGTACCATTAGTGATCTTAATAATGTATAATGATACATAGTAATTCTAAATAAGTTGTGTTGGTTTGACAAGAAAAATAGACATAAGTGTGACAACAATGGGACTGGTTTATATGAATTGGATTATATTAACATAAAATGACTTGCAAAAGAAAGTTGAGTGATGGACAGAAGCATATAAAAATAGGTCTTAAGGAAAGTATGCCCTTATGAGTAATTCCAAACATCACCTAATTAAAAAAATAAGATATTAATTTGAAGAACAAATACAATAATAATGATACTAAACCCTAATATATATTTTAGACAACCTAATAGACAATTCAAACTGAAAGTCATTCAATCAGGTTCTACATACTAAATTAGTTAGGAGGTTATGTTTCACCTAAACTGACTTAATTTGTATATATTCTATCATGGGGTATGCAATATTTTTTATTACTTATCACTCTTTATTTACATGTGTTGGTGTTATTAATTTATGCAATTATAAATAAGTTTCTGAGGATCATGATGAAAGAAGAAAAAGTATTTTTATTAATTGTTCACAATAGATGCTATGCTATCACATTTTCATAAGTTTGTGAGAAAATTGGGCTAAGTCTGGGTTGATGACAACTCGACGTCGACCACCATAAGGTAGATGGTTAACTAATGTTGCTACAACCATACAAAATGAATCCATATTGAATATATGTATGACGCCATGACCCCACGATTAACCACTAATAACGAGATTAGAGCGTGACATGAAGATTACTCTTATTACAAAATCACCCTTAAGTTTTTCTTTTCTTGAACACTTAAGTTAACTTGAATGAAACCATAAAACTCGACTAGCATCGAATTAAAATAAAACTACAGAAAACAACTTTTCATTAACCTACTAAGACTAAAAGCAGGTTTACTTGACATATTACATTTTTCATTCAAACCATAAAACACAACGGATAATTGAAAACTAATTACATATTTCACCACATTCTCTCTCTAACCCGCCACATGCCCAAGGATCGAGGGGAAAGGACTAAGAGACCTCTAACTAACTATTAACTACCTTCTAAGTACTCGGGTGATACGATCCTTCAGCCTCCTCTTGCTGACGTTGACCTGAAAAATGTTTCAGTAGGTTGGTGAGCTACTGTCTCAGTGAGTAGAATTTCACCCAACCATCACTAAACAACTCATCAGTTTTATTATTCAGATTAATATACAAGAAATACTACACTGAGCATGTCTAAGCAGTTTAATTTAAATAACAGGAAATAGCAATGTTTCATCAAGTAACAATTTCTGCAAAGCTATTGAAACAATTAAATAACATGGAATATCAATATTCTATTTAAAGAACGATTAATGCAAATCTGAACTCAAAATCCTTTCTAACTCTTTAACTAATCAGAAATTCTGTGAACCTATATAAACATATTTTATCTTATGCCCTGATCATATGTAGTGTACTCTACATATGAAGACTCGTAGCGAACTACGATCCCACCGTACAAGACTTAGCGACACACCCGGGAAATGCTAAGTCTGACTGCTCTCGTCCTGGTCTGCTACAGGACCACAGGCTCTCTGGCCTCACGGCACTCTGAAAGAGTGTAAACTGGACTCCTCCTACCTGAGCACACAGGCGGAGTGTCGAGTCGTGCCCATCTGGACTGTCCTCCAGTAGGTAACACGACTACTCGGCCATCTGGACTGTCCTCCAGTAGGCCTCACGAAACTACTAGACCATTTGGACTGTCCTCCAGTAGGTCTCTCTCTCCAACCATCTGGACTGTCCTCCAGTAGGTTGCCGACCGTTTGGACTGTCCTCCAGTTAGGTCGTTTCATCCCCTTAAGATCGCAGACCGCACAAAGGGGATTCTACGGTGTTAGGGCACCTAAGTCTATTATTTTAATATTATAAAAAGACTTCAATCTGAATTACATAACTCAGGTTCTTGTTCCAAATCTCTGTTTTCTACACGATACCACATTTATTGATTTCAGATCAAATCACAATACATTGTCATTCTAAAACTGACAGAGCAATATATTTCAAATCATTGTAATTTCTGAGAAATTCTCATACCATGCATTCAGACAAATTAGAAATGCATAAATAACTCAACTTATTTCAATTTGGCACATACATAGCGAATTTACGCAATTGAACATATTATTGCACAAATTAAAGAAATTTACTTCACATATGAGAATCATACTCAACATTTGTCAATTCTCTAAAATTCTCAAAAAACGTGCACATTAACCCTAATCCTGGTTTGTGCATCACTTAACTCAATTAAGAGTTAATTACCTATCACAACACAATTTAATAACAATACTTGAGAATTTTTGGTAATATTTCAGAGAAATGTGTCATTTCATGTAAATATCAATTTACACATATTAACGTCAAAAGATATATGCAAATTTAGGGTTTTATTGCATATTTTTATTTATTCATATCAACTTTAAAATCGTACATCTGATAATTTATCAGAAATCCTTATTGTCTGGGTTCATACCCAAACCATACCATTTTAAGACATGAATTTCTAATTTCAACATTCAAATAAGCAATTTAGGTTCCAATGAACCATATAAATCTACCGATTCAACCCACACTGATCAAATGCTAAATTTAATCATATAACAGTGTCTAGAAGTAGTTTATGAAATAAAAATTCAGGCGACGCCAAACGCTGCCCAACGCCTGATAACGTCTGTTATCAGCGAAATTCGCGCACAAAACAGAAAATATTCAAACGTCTGAGTTTATTAATGATAAATGAATGAAACTCTACTCACAACGATTTGGACTGTCCGGATTCGTCCGAAGATGCATCCAAGGTCTGATTCCGGGTAGATTTCTATTGTCTTCTACCTTTGAATTTTTCACTGAACAAACCAACGCTTAACCCAGCTGACGGAAGAGCTTTGATTGATGGTTGGAACTTTAGCTAGGAGCTGTGAAATCTGCTGGAACCTCGAAATCGAAGCTCAAGAGAAGCCCCCTTGCTGCTGGGCGCGCCCTAGGAGCTTTCCTGGCTGGCTGCTGCCGCAGCAGCAGGTTGGGTGTCCGACGGCTGCCCAAGTCCAAGCAGCAAAGAAGCATGTGGCTAGGCGGGTAGGGGAGGAAGAGAAGAAGAAGAGAGGAGGGAGAAAGGAAGAAGGAAGAGAGGAAGAAGAAGAGAACCGCTGGAACGGAGCTCCTGTGCTCCAAGGAGTCGCGGCTCTACTGCGGCTCAATCACCCTGTGCGCCGCTTAAGCGAATGGCAAAGAAACGGATAAGCAACAGAGAACAAAAGAAGGCTTATAAAGAAAAAGTTTTGGACATTTTGCAATTTTGACCCTGGAATCGGAAAAGATCATAACTATTGACTCGAAAGTCCAAATCATGTGATTTCTTTTGCATATTTTCAAGAATGAGTCCCACTACAAACCCAAGGCATAAAAACAAGCTAATTAGACTGTTTCACTGGTTCAAATCTCTAATTGCATCAGAAATCACTTAACTCAACTTAATCATCTTAATTATGCACTAATTGATTTTATGTGCTCGATTCAACTAAATCTAGTTAACGATTCACTAACCACATCATAAGCACATATGTTAACTCAAATAACTTTAATTAGGCTCAAATTATAAAGCTTACCAATAAACTTTGGAACAGGTCATAACAATATGCATACGAAATATAAGAGAAACAAATAAGTGTATTGGTGGAGAAACAAAACTAACAAATAGAAAGATAATGCATAAATGTAAAAAGTGACTATCATGGAGTTCATCTTTGAAAAGTAAGGGATATCTTTAATTTTAGGTAATGCGAGGGTTTTTTGAGAAAGTCTCTTGTAATTAAAATAAACTGCACTGAGAAGACCAGTCACTTGCTCCGTCCGATACCAACATCTACCTTTTGTTTGATGCCTCTAGTGTGCTTTGTGATTTTTGTTAAAAGATTCAATGTTGGTGTTCTGATTCCTACAACATGTCTATAAGGCCATTAACTTATATATACCTCAAATTATATTTGATAATAATAGTTAAGTGTTTGATAAAGTATTGAACTCAATTGATTAAGTTGTATATATAATTCGATACAATTTGCACTATCTTTTACCTATTTTTGCAATTTCATTTGCATTTATGGATTAAACTGTAAAATTTCAATAATTGAGAATCTGATTGTTGATTATCTAGCACATGCCCTCTCTCCTATCCATTCCTATTTTAATAACCTTTGAATGCTCCTAAATTATGTTTGGATGATACTTTAACCCTTCATTTCTAACCGAGACTAATTGATTGATGTTGTCAGGAGTGGGAACTAAGAAGGGATTAGCTCCTTACTTCTTATGAGTAAAGGCCTACACAAACCCCAATGATTGGGATTTATAAAGAACAACACATTCCAATATAATGAATAAATAAGATTTTAGATGTAGATTTAAACTAGACTATTACAAGATTTGAAAATTGTTCATCAACATGACAAACAAAAGGAAAAGTTAGTCTAGCTGGAGTTATCAGCTATAGTTGAGCAATCTGGCCATCTCAAAACTTTTTAGCAACTAAAATTGAGTAGCTTCTCTAGATCCTAATCTCGAGGCTTCTCGGTTATTGGGTGGGTTGAGAACTACACCCTGAGAAAGGAAATAAAAGACAAGTATAATTTAGTAAAAAATGACTAGTGCAATACATGAAGCATTTAGACATGAAATAGGAAAACATAATGCAATTAAAAAGTTACCAAACATAACGATCTCAATATATATGGATTTTCAACAGGAAATAAAATCAAGAGAGTATCAACATAATAGACGAGACATGTAATTTAACAAAAATAACATAAATAAAGATATCTTACCAAATATTTGAAGATGAAATAGAAACATCCATGTGATAACATGAGAAAAATTATAAAACATGTGTGAAGTAATGTGAAGTAATGTAGACATCTACCATAAAATGGGTTGATCAGAATAAATAAATGCATCCAATCTATGATATGAGTGAGTAGGAAACTACACATCTGCTCTATGGGGGTAAGTAGGAAAAGATTTACATATTTCCTCGGCAAGATATAGTTCATATATCTATTTTATATTCATTTGTATGAGTTATCACCTCTACATACATAAGGTTTGGGAATTTATCACATCCATGCAAAAGCCTAACAATGTATGCTAGTAAGTTATCACATGATGCATAATAAAAGGACAAGAAAGTTCATTTCAAGTAAAAGGCAATGAGAACATTCATATTGTATCAAGTTGAGATCTGAGGATCCTTTAATAATATTCTACAAGTTTTAGTAACCACAAAGAGTAAAGTCTCACAATATCAATGTAATGACCGCACCCCTACTTAGTAGGTAATTGAATGTTATGAAACCCTAACCTTAATTTTCATGTGTTCAATGTCAATTCAATATCTAGTCTATATGTGCATGATCCTTATTTAGATACATAGTCAAAAAAACTTAAGATTTTATGTGAAATCATGATATTCTATACTTTTACCTTGTTGAAGTTCAAAGCACTAATCTTGATAGCATGTTCATAAGAAATGTGATGAGAAACTCAATAATACAAATAGTAGTGTGATAAATGATTTTTTATATTTTATTAATAACTCAAATTATTTGACAAATTGGAGGAATAATAAATAATCTCATGTGATGATTTATTAAAAGTCAAAAAATTTCATTGATATATGGACCTATTTTATGATGATTTTTATCAAGAAATATTCAGTTGATCATACTATTTAGACTGAGGTTTATAAGTATACTATGTGAATTTTCATTTTTTATTGATAACTTATCATTGGTATTTATATCTTGATTAATTCATTTCAAACCCCTTGTATAATTGACTGAATTTTTAGAGTCTACTTGAAGAAAGAATGGTCTTCTAAATGTTTTGAGTATTCAGAAATAAATTTAGTCAACCATGCTATAGGTTGTAGTATAGTACTTCGGTGTTTGATTTTTAATTATTTATGAGTAACTTCAAATGGTATTAATTTAAAATTTATCTCTTATACCGTGTTTCATACAACTTGAATATTATCTTTGGATATTGTTTTATGGATGAAAGGTAACCATCTCAGTAAACTTTTATGGCTAGAAAATTCTACTAAAAGTAAATAAAAGAAACATGGGGATTATTTACAATTGACCAAGTACCTTAATTAATTTGTATGACTAAGCTATCTATTAGATCCCATAATTCTTAACTCACTACAAAGGAAAAAAAATCTAGAGAGATAAGGATAATTAGGATTTGGATGAGGAAATAAGTGGAGATGTTGATCTGGGGTTCTATCTTCCAAAAAAGTGATGAAATCAACCAAGAAAATCTTCTCTAGATAGTTTTTCTTAATGGTTCTTATCTCCTATATGATTTATGTAATTACACTAATTTGAATCAAAGGATATCAAATCACCTTTGATTCTCTTTCATACTCTTCAATATTCATTTCTAGGGTCATGAGTTGGAAGGAGGCAGGAAAGACTGGTTTCAAAAAGTTTGATTTGGGCTTAATATTGGACTATGTTTTTAGGTATTTAACACCTGAGGTGAGTAGGTAAAAGAATCTTCCAGTAAAATTCACTTAAGTACATGAACCTTTTTTTAAATTATCATTTTCTCCATATATAATAATGTATTGTATGTTGCTATTCTTAAAGTTTATTTACAAGACATTACATTTATGCTCAAAGCATGATCATACAATTACTATATGATCAAATAGCTGCATAATTATATGTATCTTGAAAATTGGAGACTTTAGAAATTTATTTGAGATTTTTCTAAAACAATAAAAAAAATTCAAACAATTTGGGTGTCTGAACAACAGCCTAGCCGAGATCCAGATAAATGCTAACATAATGATTTTATAGGACATTTTAATGAATTTAATTTCATATCTTGACAAGTAAATTTTCTAACTTATACAATGCACATCTTGTGAAAAACAATCAATCATTATTGGAAACCCATTGTAGTATGCTTCTAAAAACATAGATGTCTTATTCAAGAATATGTGGCCGATTGAAGTGATTCATGTGATACTTTGAGTTTCTAGCTGAATATTATTTATATTCATATACATTTCAATTGTGTGATGTAAAATGTCTAGTTCATATCCTAATAAATATATTTGAATGAGTTTCTATACTACATTAAGTAATTACTAATTCCTCCCTTAGTTAGGGATTCCACCGATTCTCTATATAAATGTGATAAATTGTGAATGAATGATTATCTCAGTAGATATGATTATGTTGGAATATGGGGAAAGTGTTATATGTGAATGATGTACTAGAAAATTTAGAGAGAAGGATTACTAGTAGGTTAAGCATTCAGTTCAGTATCATTATAGTGAGTTTAGTTCAGTAGTCCAACTAGTAAGCACAATATAGAAATAAACAAGATCAGTCTTTGAGAAAGATATTATCAGGAAACATCGTAGTAATAGATGCCATGAACATCTTACAACCGACCCCTACATGTCTACAATGGAAAGGGTGAAATGAGATACAACTACCATATATATGAAGAAGTAGCCTAGATATAGATATATGAAGTACCCAACACCAATCGACTAGATATCAGTGATACTTATGTAAATCATAGTACCCGACAACAACCGAAGATCATTATGGTACTACTTTAGTAGTAGGGGTATCTAACAATAGCCTGAGATTCTGATAGTACCCATGATAGATTGAGTATATAGGCCTTGTGAGCCGATTCCTTCTAATGTTTACTCTGTATTGCGTGTTAACCCCTATAGAAAAGAATCATGTGGAGTCAAAGACTTTTTACCCTAGAGGAACCACTCCTAAGTAACATGGATAAAGGGCCACAATTTCACAGTCAGTTGTTTAGTTGATGCTAGGCCTTACAAGGCAACCATGACGCAAAGCGTGGAGTTAGTAGAAGCATTAAGGTCCATGGGTTTACCTTAAGACT
Organism: Alisma plantago-aquatica; assembly: GCA_963693085.1. NCBI lineage: Eukaryota > Viridiplantae > Streptophyta > Magnoliopsida > Alismatales > Alismataceae > Alisma > Alisma plantago-aquatica. The sequence goes on along the minus strand of OY856411.1, from coordinate 1,393,571,444 downwards.
TGTACGACTAGTCATGCAGTTGTGGCTTTCAATTAGATGCTATGAGGCAAGTGAGTTAAGTGGAAATGTAAATGAGAAATTTAATTGAGTTCACTCAAGTCTAAAAAAGATTGTAGTTGGTCATAATAGTCAATTATATTCAATTGGACAACATAGTAGTATTCAGTTCCTTAGTCAGTCAAGTCAAATTCAATGAATGATCAGAAAGAGAATAATGAGGAGAATGTTTACATATTTGCATATTGATATTGATGCATGATACAATATTAAATGCAAATTTTAGTTTAGAAAGTCTTTCCGTACACAAGCTAGTCAAACTTTCATTACAAACATGCATGCATACATAACCCTAATTATTTCTAGTATTTCAACTTAAATTACACATGATTACATTAAGATGGAAGGTAGACATGAAACAAGATGCCCCACCAACCCTTTCTTGATGGAAAAACCTATCCCTTAAAACACAACATCCATTGAATTAAGGATCATAACATTAATATCCATAAATTTTTGAACTCCCTTAAGAAGATCCCCAACATCTGGTGCTAAAAACTCAAAGGTGTCAAAACCAAAGGGAATAAGCACATGTTGATTATCTACAAACACTTTCTTGTGCTTGACTACTTTAGCTGAGGTAGATTCCCACTTTCCATGCCCACCACTAGGGGAACCCTAGTCAAATCCACAGATGCATGTTTACCTTCAACACAATTAAAAATTAATACATCAACTGGTCTAAGTGTCGATCTCTTACCATGCAGATCTGTCAAAAAATTCAAAGGTGTCTCTTTCTTAGCAACAACTCCTACATGTCTGAGTACATCATATAGAATATCTCTAACAAGATCACGTATGTACTTAAAACCCGATAGTTCCCTACAATAAACTGTGTGCTCGCCAAAAGTGTAATAAACACACCTTACGACAAACTGGGTAAACCTCATCAATTAGAAATAAATTTATCATAAGGCGGTACTTGAGGATAGAGCAATACTCTACTAGTGAGATATGCAATACTATTACATCAATAGTAATAATAAGAAGAAAATTATGAGCACGATCAGCTTGTAGACACTTGAAAACTACTTTTTATATAGTTGTCATGTCAAACTTGACTTCCACGTCTCCAATAATTTTGCTAAAAATGCACTCATTAAAGAATTTTGGGCATTAGGGGGGAGGTTCCTTGTTGGAAAAACTACTATGATCAAAAGTTAGAATTGTGACATGAAGACAATCCAAAGCAATGCTATAATAAGAATCCATGTTGCATATCCCATTGTTTCATAAAATATCATCATGAAGGAGCCAAGATTGGGCCCTGGAAGACAAAAAAGTGTATGAGGCCTCTACTACTGAGTACAACCCTAATATGCCAAGACGGATGGGTAAGGAAGCCAAACGCCATTGAAGGTCACTAAAGAATAGACCTCCACAAACAACTATATCTTCGATGGATCCTCATAATCCTCTATCAAATCATGTTGTTGCCTTCTCCATGTGAATAGTTGGCACTTCCTAAGGCCGAATAGAAGTTTCACATTAACTATACAAGAACATAGTAGAAGGAGTTCACTATGTGGATCATGTAGCTGGGGAAGGAGATCCATAATCTCAATAGCCTTCATAGCCCTTTGCATAGCCAACCCCTCAATAAAACTGTTGTCCCTGCGATATCAATTGGAAAAGTAGTTTGAGAGATATGATTTTTATAAGTTTTCCTAATGTGAGAGGATGATAAAATTGACATTAAATGTCACATATAGTATGATGACCCCCTTTAACATGGACCGTTGATCTCAAGGATTTGACGATGGCTGCTCATCGTCTAGTCCGAGACAGTTTGGGAAATGGGGAGATCTTCTTTTTCAGATTTCTTGATATTCCTAGCATGGCCGGACTTGGAAAGGGGACCATTGACTCTGAAAAGTCATGGTGATCCCAATCATGGTGGGATTGGGGGCCTTTCATGGTCTGTACGGGATTCCCCCAAATCAGGGGGGAAGCACAGGGGATCGTACCCTATAAATAGGGGGCCACACTCCATGTGCATAACCTCAGAGCATCTCTTTGAGTCTGCACTGGTGAGATGAGTTATTGGGAGAAATCAATTGTGGGAAAGTGCTCGATTTGCACCCCTGACCAGCCGAGCTTCTCGCCTGAGAATAGTTGTTACGTCCCGATGACTCAGGCAAGCATCAAGGTAATTGAGACCACAATCAAGTTCGGGGAGGCCGGGCGGAGGTCTCGGTAGTCTTTTAGAGCGAGGAGTAGGTGTGTAATGAGTAGCCAACTATGGCGCTGACTGTGGGCTGGCGTTGTTCGTTGCGGGGGTCTATCACGAGGTTGAAGAAGAGTTAGGGAGAAAAGACGCTCTTACCCCTGATGCTCGTGAAGGAAAGGAGGGGAGAAGTTGTCCTTTAACCCGATCACTAACCCTGCCTTGCTTGAGCAAGATGATGAGTTGATCATAGACCATTAGCGGTGTATTACAAGTGTGGAAAAGGGTGAGGAGCTGGATTAGCTGACGTGGCACTCCAGTATTGGCCCAAAAGGTAATTATCTCATAAAATTCATATCTAATGACTGGTAGCTTGGATTAAGACATGTAATATATGAATTTTGATCAGAAAAATGTGTAGAATCCAATAAAAATATGATCAGGATCGAAATATGCTTACAGTTTGAAAATATTATAAATTTATCATCTTTAATGGTTTAATTTATGAAGAACCCTAAGAATTGATGATAATTGGATCTAATGATGTTCTTTAATTTTTTTTGAGAAAATATTAACCTATTTTTAATAAAAGGAAGGATTATATCTAAAAGATGATCTTTATGCATAGTTGTCTTAATTTAGGGTTCCATGTACACAAATATGCATTAATGGGCTTAAAAACCCTATTTTAGGTGAATATGACTTTTAATGGTTTTAATTGTGCAAATCCATGAATAAAATAGAGATATGATGATCCTAAGCCCATTTGAGTATGAAAGATCCTTAATGTGGATAATTTGAGTAATTAGGGTTTTTGTACCTAGAACTGCTATTTTAGGGTTTTTTGGACATAAAAGAGGAAAGTTGTAAATAGATCTAAAGGAACCCTAATGAAACCCTAATTTGGATTAGAAATTATAAAAAGTAATTTCAAGTCAATTAGATAGATTCTTGATGAGTATGTAGTAAATAGGTTACATATGCTTTTCAGGATTCTGTGATAGTGTGGTTGAATTGCTCGCTTGGATTGGATTGCCTGATTGATTGGACTTTCTTATTTCTTGTGAAATCTCCAAATTAGGTATGTGGTTATTTATGATTACTCACTTTAGTTTCCCAACATTTTCCCGATGATTTATCGATTGCATGGAAATAAACTGCTTGGATGTTTTAATTTCTGCAATCCTTAAAAGTGAATATGACTATCACAATCTAAGTACATATATGACTTGCCCAAACCTACATACCACCTATGCATGTAAGATGAGAGACCAAACCCTGGAGGGAAGGTCAAGGTGGTCAAGCCCCAGAGGGAAGGCCACAGGGCACCCAGAGAGGTGACCCCAGGCACCAAGCTCAGGATGCAGAAGGTGGCCTTATGTCCCTTACAAGGACTAAACCCCAAGAGAGGGTATCCCAGAGTATGAGTAAAAGTAGTTGGGAAGTCATATTGGAAAACGTAAATTTGCATTGCTAAACAACTATTTGATGTGGTTATGTTGTTATATAATATGTGTAGTGTTTTGGTTGTCCCCATATACCAGTATATTCATTTATACTGACTGACTTTTGTTTGTCGGTGTTTTAAGAATATCTGAAAGTGACAAACAATAAAGTGGCATATGTGAAGATTAAAGTTAAATAATAAAGTATGATTTAGATAGATAGAATTCTACTGAGGGTAGAAGTTCCAGTTTCCTATATTCAAAAGGTATGTGAAAAGAAATTTTATAACAGTTTTCAGTTTAGTCTTTCGTAGAATTTAGTAATTATTTTTTATTATTTGCAAAACCATTGATCCTGATTTTGGGATAACGTCTCTAACTTCTTGGTCTCCCTTAATTGGGGGTTACTGGGAAGAGGGGTCGTTACAAAAATGAATCTAGTTTTCTTTCAAACTACACCTTTTTGCAAATCACAAGATATCACTGGAAGAATCTTTTATTCTTGATGTTGCTTTTGTGTTTTTCGCTTAGCAAAATGTCACTTTTTCCTCTATTTTGATTTTAACCTCATGATGTCATCAAAATATTCTTGCCAAAAATATCCAATTAATACAAAAGTCATATTCTATCAAGGGCATTTTCTCACAAGAATAAAGAAAGAGCTACCTCATTTCTTCCTCCAAATTATATTTTTTAGAAAAATCCCAACAAGTGTGAGGAGTGAAAAAAGAATTAGAGAGTTTTGCCATGTTGAAGAGCTATTGAAATGGTGTATTGTTGTGCTCATGAACACATATATATCGATTTTGTTATCCTCTAAGAGAAAAAATACCACACTAATTATAATGGTGTTCATTAAAGGTATTGCAATATGGGGGTGGTGATACTTAGGATGTGCAGTCACTACTCTAAAGCCAACTGGTTTGGAACACAGGGATCGCTAGCCCATTTAAATGGAACTATAGTTGAATGATCCAAAAAAAGGAAGGGATATCCAAAAGACTTTTGGCCTACCTATTTATTCCACAAAATACCTTGATGAGAGTGAAAGCTACTTTGAAAAGTGACATATATGCTAGATATAAGATTATGACTGAAAAATAATTAAGAAACAATCAAGGAAAGAATCTTTTAGGTAGTGATGTTCTTGATCAATTAAGTTACTTTATGAAAAAGAGAATGGTTTTAGTAAGAGGTGGATATAAAATTATATTTTTAGTAAAATCTAGATTCTACCAGCTTGATTGATTATATAATGATTCTATTAGCTTGAGGACAAGCTAAAATCGAAGTTTGAGAGAGTTATAACATCAATTTTGATGAAATTTTCCTAGCCTTTTTCATTATAAAAATTATTAGAATTAGTGTTTAGATGTTTGGTTTTGCTCATTTTACTTTCAATTTACCAAATATTAGGTTTTAATTATGTTTTGTTGATATTTGAAGGAATCCATTACAAAATTTTTAGAACTGATGAGTAATCATCAGTGCTGTAATTGGATCATTTAGAAGTCGACAAACTCCCACCGACCATCAAATAGTTGGTCTATAACTCAAACATTCCTGAAGAAAGTCAACAAAACTTTGTCAAGCTATCCTCGACAACATTATCGAGCACCGACCAGTCGATTAGGAATGTCGACAAACTTATCAAGGAAGCATTGACAACTCAACTCGTTGACATCTGCACCGACAGAACCCTGTCATTTCTAAGATATCAAACACATCCATCGACAACCCTATCAATGAGTAAAGCCCTTGATGCCTTCATCAAGAGACCAGATATCAATGACCATGTCAACATATTCCATATCAACACCCTCAAATATTGGAAGACACCTATTGGGAAACTGCTTTATCGACACCCAAAGGGATCAACAAGGCACAAGTCAAATCATATAAATACACCCCTAAAGCATCAATCCAAACCATCTTGGATTCTCAAAGTTAGCAAGCCGAAAGGGTTCTGCAAAGTTCTAGAGCCTAAGGACGAGAACAATTGAACTGTCTAGATCCATTGACCTAGATGGGTGTAGACCTATTCCTGAGTGTCTTAATCCACTACCATTGATGGATCTAACATACTGGCTTGCATGAAGCTATGATCAGAAGAAGGAGAAGAGCCATCGACTACTAGTTATCAACCACTAGCCATTGAACTATTGCTTGATCAACTGAAAGGTTGGTAGATCGATCACTCGATCTACTTTTATATCAACCTCTTTCTCATATTTTTGTTATCATGACTTATTTAAGCTATAATATGTCTCTTTCTTATGCCAAGCATGGCTAAACTCCATAACTTGGGTTGGGAGTAGCATCAGGCCCTCCCAACTGTATAATTGTCAATTCTTCTATTTTATGATATATGTTCTCAAAAGTTTTGTTTCTATACTCTTATATTACTGCATCACTTGTTAATTACCTTCCTTCTTGTGACGTTTGATATGATTATTGTTTGAGAGAATAATTTCAATAAGATCTTGAGTAATGTTAGTAACGAGTCACTGGAATGAGAAGTTTCTATAATAAAACTCATATTGTCTTCCCTTGGTCTTTTGATTATTATCTCGAGAGAGAGAACCCCTTCGATAAAAACCTGCCTGGTCTGGAGAGAAGGAAGGAACAAATATCTTTTATGATTGTTTGCAAAACAAGTTAAGAATATATATAGTTTATGAGCAAAGGTTTTACGTGGTTGTGGTTGGTCTGATTGGTGAAACTCAATCCAAGTCTATTTATCATTATTTCACAATTTATCTTTATTCCTTTTCTTTGGTTTTCCATTAACTTAGATTTATTACTCATTTAGATTAATTCGTTCCTTGACGGGGACACCATCAACTTCACTTATTTGGTTTGACTATACTAAGCTAAGACTGGCTCGTTTTTATTCTATTATTCTCCTTATCCCTGTGTTCAACCCCACACTACTACAATATTGAGTTGTAGGTGTCTCTTCCAGTCGGGTATAAATTAAAAGTTCGATATCTTTGACTGGGCAATCCTGTTCACACTTTTGACCCACAAAAAAGAGTGATCAACTCTTACCTAGTAGTCTTGGTTCTTGTCCGCATCTTTTACTTATTTATTACTTTCCATGGACATGAATTTTATTTTCCCCTTCACTTTTACGTTGGTAGGAGTTAGTTGTAGTAATTTTTTGGAGAAAGCATTTGTGAATTGTCTGTATTGTTTGTTACTTTGAGGTTTTATCTTGATTGCATCACCTATGACCAATCCCAATGATGATAAGAAAGTTGATTGAAGTCTATTTCATCATGTCTCTCTTCATGGTGGGATAAAGAATGGACCCAACCGTTACTCCCCCATGTTCATAAGGAACCACATTAATCCCAAATTTTGTAGGGAATTCATTTAACTTCACAAAATTTGTACTTTCATAGCCCCCTTTCTTTAAGAATGGAGGAAAGATTGTCTAGCTATTTATGTTATCTTTGATGAATAATTTAAAACTTAGTCTGGTGTACCTCCATATAGATTAAGAGGTAATGAGGTTGTCCCTCTACATGGGTGTGACCTATATCCCACATAGCCAAAAAGTAATTTCCTCATGGGAACACGTGATAAGAAAAGTGTACAAGTCTTGACTCTAGAAATCAATTATTATATAAGTTTAGAAGATCTCGTTGAAAGGGAGAAACTATGGAATAACTAATTTTGGTCCACATATTTATGTTGTGTATCAACTCATTCTTGGAAGTAGAACCCTGTCATATTTAATATTACTCATTCCACATATGGGCCTTCACTAACATATATCATATCCTTCCAAGTACCTCAAATCCTTCACTAATAATTGAGGCTTTTAAGATTTTTGTCCACCATTTTTTGCACCAACTAAATACTATTCTTATAGATTGAATCCCCAATGTAGTTGCATAACAACCCATTTGAAATTCTAAAACTAGAAACAACAAAGACTCTGGTCACAACTTATCATGTTAACTACAACTAAGGTATAATTTGGACCAAATAGGAACAATTTGAGAATGGATGGTTGACAAGGTAGTACATGTTAATATAGAAACCCAGAAATACCTTGTTTGTCTCCTTGGTTGACATATTTAGGGTCAAATATGGGGTTATCATGTCTTATTGGGTTTTTCTATGTACAAGTCAATCATTGAGTTGGCATCTACTAGCTATTTTTTGTGTATGTTTGTCAGAAAGTTGGACCTGATATGGGTTGTTGAAAACTTAGCCCCACCCATTGTAAGGTAAGAAGTGAGTCATTATTTCTACAATCATACAAACGGAATCCTTAACAATCTATAGGCATTAGAAAAACCAAAGCAACAAATAAGTGCGGTGGAGATAAAATTGATTATGTTTTAATTTTAGGTTAGTTATCTTAGTTTTTTAGTTTGAACTATTCTTTTACAAATTTTACAATATCTAGTATTCATCAATTGCATGTCACAGTGTTATCAATTTGAGTGGTTGTAATTAAGAATTCTACGATTGAGTCAGATTATGTAAGAGTTACAACTTTGTATAAAGTGTGCATGCATATCTGAGTAATGTGTACACCATTACTTGAATAAAAGGTTAAATAGAACTTGAATAGTGTTCGACTTAGATTAGAATTGCATAGAGAGTATACGGAAATTTGAATGGTGTGCGAACCAGAATTTTCATTTAGAGGTTGGACACGGTTTACAATGTGGATGACCTAGGATTTTAATGGTAGGTGCACTAAAATTCAGGAATCACATGATCCTAAATTTAGGTAGAGGATGAAGTAGGATTGTGGTATAACGTGGATTATGATTTCAGGCAGTGCGAGAACTATCATCTCACTAGTGCGTGCACTGGGATTTGGACAGTGTATGAACATATTTTGATTTGAAAATCCAGAAAAGATCGTCCAAAATATTCTTTCTATATAATATGGATCATATTCAGAACGTAGTGAAAAACCCTTGCCATCATTGCCAGATTCAAACTCATGATATTCGGCAACGCTTTCTAGACGATTATATACATCACAAGAAGAAAAAGAATAAACTAAAAGAAGGTCTAAACAACGAATTATGGTGAATAGTCATTTAGGGCACGTTTGGTTCCGATGAGTTGGAACACGAGAATCGCAACCGCATAGCTTTTAGAACTCAGAACGTTTGGTTGGATGCGGCTTGAAATCGTATCTGGAAAACAAACCGCACGATTACTTTCTCGTACGTACAAATTAGAAGACTGCAAGCTGCGCTTGTTTTGAGGTCGGTCCATTTTCCACGATTGTTAGTTGTTCCACACACCTTCTACTCAAGCACAGTGGTGGAAGGCGCAACTTAAAAATTAGGCTATTGAATTCTGGTACAGTAGGACCTGCAATATTATAGGATGGTGGTAACCTGACCGAAGTATGCAGATCTAGAAGCTACCTGTAACCAAACGATTGCGGAACTAAAGCTTCGACTTCAAGTTACTTGAAACCAAACCATTGACGTTGTGTTCCGATTCGTGTTTTCTTTTTCCTGTTTTAAAACTCATTGTTCTAGTTGCAACTACCTACAACCAAATTAGCCCTTAGTGAGTTTGAAGGCAACCGTTTCCAGATTGAATTTCATTTGGTACGGTGTGATGTTGTGCAGTTTGTTGAAACGAAATTACACTGGGCTACCTCATGCTACTCGCTGCGCCCGAAACCGGAGTGGTCGGGTGCAGTTCAGCCATTTTCATACACAACTGTGTGACGGACAGCCTGTCATCATGCAAAAAAAAAATGTAAAAAATAAGACTAACGCAACATGCCGGCACCAAAAAAATATCTCCTTACATTCCGAAACTTCACGCAATATCAACAACGGATAGTAGATTACTTTTTTGGCTGTTCAGTTTTAAATAATAAATATGAGTTCTATGCAGATGTGTACCAAACAGACGGAATTAAACTCCTTATGTTTGACCTGCACGCTACCAAATAGCATCCATGACTTTCTAAACACATACATTCCATCGTAATACATTTAAAAACACCTAATTACCTCTTACTGCATCCTACCAAACAGGCCCTTTAAGTGTTTCCTTTTTGTTGATGTCCGCAATCCCATTTTGTCATGACGTAGTAATGTTATTAGTTGCTTTCTGGATGTTTTCTCTTTCAGCTCCACCTCCACGTCTGATTGGATCGGTTAATTCATACGCCCACATGTCGTACTTTCATATTCGATGGCCGATCCGCCGATGAGGATCCCTGCTAGACTTTCATTTCCTGTAATTTCTGATTGGACTTTGACCTTTAATAGTTCCATTTTCCTTGACATAATTTGTCCGTTTCGGACGCGACGTAACTGCTTGCGGGAAGACTTCGACCATTCTCCCTGAGTCCCTGACTTCTCTTCCATTCGTGATGATGGCCGCGGATTATTATTCTGGTAGCCAAGAAACGGCGACTGAGACTTCTCCCACAGCTTTAGGCCCATGTTATTTTCAGAAGGAGCGTATGGGCCGAGAAACGGAAGAGGCGGATGCTCCCTTTTTCTTTTTGCCGATGTTGTTTCGCTGCTGCCTTGCTCAGTAAGTTGCTTAACAAGTAACAACCAATCCAGTTCTGAAGGCAGCTACGCCACCTAATCAGAGCCAAACCAATGTTCCAAGTGCCGCTGACTCGTGATTGCATGATTGAAAATTCCGTAGCGACGCGTGATTGCCTATAGTAATATATAATTTACAGGATGGGCCAGGACATTATCTATGGGTGGCGCGACCCGCCGCAGCAGACGGCTTTTCCGCTCGCGGTGCCAGCTGCTCCTCTCTACCTCCCTCACTTGCTCCATATCCGGTGGTGCTGTCCGAACCATGGTTGCAATCAGTGGCGGAACCAGAAAATTACACTAAGGGGGGCTGAAATCATATATGTATACATTTTAGCAAAAAGGGGGGGCTGAGCAAAAAATGTTGTCACAATTGAGAATGGAACCTGCATCATTTGCTTTAAAAACTAAGTTATATACCACTCCAGCTAGTCCCATTCTTTGAAATTTATGCGTAGTTAATGTATTTATTTATACTTTAAGCTATACTTAATACTAAAAAGATAACTATTTATATTATTTTTTGGGGGGAGGGGGGGCTAAAGCCCCGGCAGCCTCCCCCCTAGTTCCGCCCCTGGTTGCAATGCAGATACTGTTGTTTAAAGAAACACATGCTACTAATTTTATGTTGGAATCGGTGATTATAATTGACGTAAAGAAAAAACTGGATGGCACCATAGATACCCGGCATTCCAAGCCTTTCTTATTATTGGAATTTAATGTCTGCTAAAACATGGAGGGTTTTGAGTTGACATAATCAGACAACTTAAGTTAAAATAAGGGATCAAATCAGCATAACATTGAATTCATAACAATTTCAGACTAGTAAACATCATAATATAATGTTTGATAACAAAGGTATTAATAATCATGCATAAAGTTAGTATAAGTATGTTATATCTTGTATTTTAATAAAATGGTGAAATTCGGACCCACTCCAGGTTTGACAGAAATGTACTTGGTTCAGAGTTTAACACATTTCTAGGAAAACTGCACCAAGAATCGTGACAGGTTGGACAATTATGGGAAAAACTTATAAGCTTCTCTGCCCAGGAATCAACATGAAATCATTTTCACAAAGTCCCTGTTCCAAAGGTAAAAACATTTGTCACGTGTTTACTGCTTAATCGGTTTCATTCCTAATTCTATTATGTTTAACAATAAATACCATCATATTGCACTTAAACAAGATTATGATGATCAATTTAACACGTCTGTCATTTTGCATATGATAAATGTTCACCCATTTTTCAAAAGTCTAAATATACATGATATACACTGGATGATGCTCATACTCAAATCTAACCTATTCAGCTTTGTAATATGCCTAGACAAGCTTGATACACATTCCAATTTTCCAAACCACAAACATTCACATGACACTGATATTTAATCTTCTTTCTACCCAATGATATGCAAAAAATTATTTGGATATAAAGATACTTACATATGTAAAATAAGCAAAGTAAAAAGGAAGGTAATACAAAAAATGATTTTTTTTCATCTTACAATATGAAGGATTAATAAATTTGATAATCCACTTCTTACAGAAATTTGAATCAAAAACCAAAAGATACATATTTTAAGAATTCATTTTTTTATATTATATGCATAGAACCATATTAACACCTTTATGTTATTAGTTATCATTTGGTTGTTGACCCACCTCATTTTTGTTACGGGACATGAAAATGATAATCTTATATTTGAAGCTTTGAAAGATTTGCATTTTAGGATGAATAAGCTGATATATATAAAATAGATAGCTAATTGATGCATCGATTTTAATAGAACTCTATGTCAATTAATGTACAAAACATAATGTAATGTGGCATGTTACTCCCACGAGGAATAACTTTGACTTTCCTATATACATACGAAAAAGGTGATACATCACGAACTAAACAAGCCACAACTAATTTTCTCTCCTCTCCCTCTTAGAAACATGGTATCAAAGTGAGTGGAGATCGAAAGCTCCTAATTCTAGAGATTAGACGAGTTTATCATTATAACACACTGAAATCTGAATTTTAATCTTCAAAATTCTTACTCCAAGAATGGAATATGTTTCGATTGCTTATACATGTAACCTAGAACATGTGTAATATACACTCTGGCATGAACCTATCGTAAATCTAGATTACCTTTGTATCTTCATTTGACTTCAAGAATATAAGGATTCTAATAGTGAAGATAAATGTTTAATTAGTACACCTTTAACTTTAAATATTGATAGTAGAAGTTAAGCCAAGTTGTAATTAGTTGACTGATATTAATATATAAATAACAATGCAAAGTTTGGCATAATACATCCTCACTCTATAAATCGTACAATATAAATAATTTATATCCTAGGTTGATGAATGCATCTATAAAGTGTGAAATATTATTTATATAATCATATAATGAGTTTTGACATGTTCAATGATCATACATCTCGATACATACATACACACACACACACACACACACAAACAAAACTTGACTTGGTGTAGTGGTTAACATACTTATTGTCGACAAGGAGTGGCTCAAGTGGTCAAGTATGGTATCCCCTAAAAAAGGGACATGGGTTCGAATCACAGTTGTCTCCTTGATTTACCACCCTCCCCCCCCCACACACACACACACACATATATATATATATATATATATATATATATATATATATATATATATATATATATATATATATATATATATATATATATATATATATATATATATATATATATATATAACCACAATAAAAATCACAACCCTCGCTAATATGGCTAGTACCATTAGTGATCTTAATAATGTATAATGATACATAGTAATTCTAAATAAGTTGTGTTGGTTTGACAAGAAAAATAGACATAAGTGTGACAACAATGGGACTGGTTTATATGAATTGGATTATATTAACATAAAATGACTTGCAAAAGAAAGTTGAGTGATGGACAGAAGCATATAAAAATAGGTCTTAAGGAAAGTATGCCCTTATGAGTAATTCCAAACATCACCTAATTAAAAAAAATAAGATATTAATTTGAAGAACAAATACAATAATAATGATACTAAACCCTAATATATATTTTAGACAACCTAATAGACAATTCAAACTGAAAGTCATTCAATCAGGTTCTACATACTAAATTAGTTAGGAGGTTATGTTTCACCTAAACTGACTTAATTTGTATATATTCTATCATGGGGTATGCAATATTTTTTATTACTTATCACTCTTTATTTACATGTGTTGGTGTTATTAATTTATGCAATTATAAATAAGTTTCTGAGGATCATGATGAAAGAAGAAAAAGTATTTTTATTAATTGTTCACAATAGATGCTATGCTATCACATTTTCATAAGTTTGTGAGAAAATTGGGCTAAGTCTGGGTTGATGACAACTCGACGTCGACCACCATAAGGTAGATGGTTAACTAATGTTGCTACAACCATACAAAATGAATCCATATTGAATATATGTATGACGCCATGACCCCACGATTAACCACTAATCATGAGATTAGAGCGTGACATGAAGATTACTCTTATTACAAAATCACCCTTAAGTTTTTCTTTTCTTGAACACTTAAGTTAACTTGAATGAAACCATAAAACTCGACTAGCATCGAATTAAAATAAAACTACAGAAAACAACTTTTCATTAACCTACTAAGACTAAAAGCAGGTTTACTTGACATATTACATTTTTCATTCAAACCATAAAACACAACGGATAATTGAAAACTAAATACATATTTCACCACATTCTCTCTCTAACCCGCCACATGCCCAAGGATCGAGGGGAAAGGACTAAGAGACCTCTAACTAACTATTAACTACCTTCTAAGTACTCGGGTGATACGATCCTTCAGCCTCCTCTTGCTGACGTTGACCTGAAAAATGTTTCAGTAGGTTGGTGAGCTACTGTCTCAGTGAGTAGAATTTCACCCAACCATCACTAAACAACTCATCAGTTTTATTATTCAGATTAATATACAAGAAATACTACACTGAGCAGGTCTAAGCAGTTTAATTTAAATAACAGGAAATAGCAACGTTTCATCAAGTAACAATTTCTGCAAAGCTATTGAAACAATTAAATAACATGGAATATCAATATTCTATTTAAAGAACGATTAATGCAAATCTGAACTCAAAATCCTTTCTAACTCTTTAACTAATCAGAAATTCTGTGAACCTATATAAACATATTTTATCTTATGCCCTGATCATATGTAGTGTACTCTACATATGAAGACTCGTAGCGAACTACGATCCCACCGTACAAGACTTAGCGACACACCCGGGAAATGCTAAGTCTGACTGCTCTCGTCCTGGTCTGCTACAGGACCACAGGCTCTCTGGCCTCACGGCACTCTCAAAGAGTGTAAACTGGACTCCTCCTACCTGAGCACACAGGCGGAGTGTCGAGTCGTGCCCATCTGGACTGTCCTCCAGTAGGTAACACGACTACTCGGCCATCTGGACTGTCCTCCAGTAGGCCTCACGAAACTACTAGACCATTTGGACTGTCCTCCAGTAGGTCTCTCTCTCCAACCATCTGGACTGTCCTCCAGTAGGTTGCCGACCGTCTGGACTGTCCTCCAGTTAGGTCGTTTCATCCCCTTAAGATCGCAGACCGCACAAAGGGGATTCTACGGTGTTAGGGCACCTAAGTCTATTATTTTAATATTATAAAAAGACTTCAATCTGAATTACATAACTCAGGTTCTTGTTCGAAATCTCTATTTTCTACACGATACCACATTTACTGATTTCAGATCAAATCACAATACATTGTCATTCTAAAACTGACAGAGCAATATATTTCAAATCATTGTAATTTCTGAGAAATTCTCATACCATGCATTCAGACAAATTAGAAATGCATAAATAACTCAACTTATTTCAATTTGGCACATACATAGCGAATTTACGCAATTGAACACATTATTGCACAAATTAAAGAAATTTACTTCACATATGAGAATCATACTCAACATTTGTCAATTCTCTAAAATTCTCGAAAAACGTGCACATTAACCCTAATCCTGGTTTGTGCATCACTTAACTCAATTAAGAGTTAATTACCTATCACAACACAATTTAATAACAATACTTGAGAATTTTTGGTAATATTTCAGAGAAATGTGTCATTTCATGTAAATATCAATTTACACATATTAACGTCAAAAGATATATGCAAATTTAGGGTTTTATTGCATATTTTTATTTATTCATATCAACTTTAAAATCGTACATCTGATAATTTATCAGAAATCCTTATTGTCTGGGTTCATACCCAAACCATACCATTTTAAGACATGAATTTCTAATTTCAACATTCAAATAAGCAATTTAGGTTCCAATGAACCATATAAATCTACCGATTCAACCCACACTGATCAAATGCTAAATTTAATCATATAACAGTGTCTAGAAGTAGTTTATGAAATAAAAAGTCAGGTGACGCCAAACGCTGCCCAACGCCTGATAACGTCTGTTATCAGCGAAATTCGCGCACAAAACAGAAAATATTCAAACGTCTGAGTTTATTAATGATAAATGAATGAAACTCTACTCACAGCGATTTGGACTGTCCGGATTCGTCCGGAGATGCGTCCAAGGTATGATTCCGGGTAGATTTCTATTGTCTTCTACCTTTGAATTTTTCACTGAACAAACCAACGCTTAACCCAGTTGACGGAAGAGCTTTGATTGATGGTTGGAACTTTAGCTAGGAGCTGTGAAATCTGCTGGAACCTCAAAATCGAAGCTCAAGAGAAGCCCCCTTGCTGCTGGGCGCGCCCTAGGAGCTTTCCTGGCTGTTGCCGCAGCAGCAGGTTGGGTGTCCGACGGCTGCCCAAGTCCAAGCAGCAAAGAAGCATGTGGCTAGGCGGGTAGGGGAGGAAGAGAAGAAGAAGAGAGGAGGGAGAAAGGAAGAAGGAAGAGAGGAAGAAGAAGAGAACCGCTGGAACGGAGCTCCTGTGCTCCAAGGAGTCGCGGCTCTACTGTGGCTCAATCACCCTGTGCGCCGCTTAAGCGAATGGCAAAGAAACGGATAAGCAACAGAGAACAAAAGAAGGCTTATAAAGAAAAAGTTTTGGACATTTTGCAATTTCGACCCTGGAATCGGAAAAGATCATAACTATTGACTCGAAAGTCCAAATCATGTGATTTCTTTTGCATATTTTCAAGAATGAGTCCCACTACAAACCCAAGGCATAAAAACAAGCTAATTAGACTGTTTCACTGGTTCAAATCTCTAATTGCATCAGAAATCACTTAACTCAACTTAATCATCTTAATTATGCACTAATTGATTTTATGTGCTCGATTCAACTAAATCTAGTTAACGATTCACTAACCACATCATAAGCACATATGTTAACTCAAATAACTTTAATTAGGCTCAAATTATAAAGCTTACCAATAAACTTTGGAACAGGTCATAACAATATGCATACGAAATATAAGAGAAACAAATAAGTGTATTGGTGGAGAAACAAAACTAACAAATAGAAAGATAATGCATAAATGTAAAAAGTGACTATCATGGAGTTCATCTTTGAAAAGTAAGGGATATCTTTAATTTTAGGTAATGCGAGGGTTTTTTGAGAAAGTCTCTTGTAATTAAAATAAACTGCACTGAGAAGACCAGTCACTTGCTCCGTCCGATACCAACATCTACCTTTTGTTTGATGCCTCTAGTGTGCTTTGTGATTTTTGTTAAAAGATTCAATGTTGGTGTTCTGATTCCTACAACATGTCTATAAGGCCATTAACTTATATATACCTCAAATTATATTTGATAATAATAGTTAAGTGTTTGATAAAGTATTGAACTCAATTGATTAAGTTGTATATATAATTTGATACAATTTGCACTATCTTTTACCTATTTTTGCAATTTCATTTGCATTTATGGATTAAACTGTAAAATTTCAATAATTGAGAATCTGATTGTTGATTATCTAGCACATGCCCTCTCTCCTATCCATTCCTATTTTAATAACCTTTGAATGCTCCTAAATTATGTTTGGATGATACTTTAACCCTTCATTTCTAACCAAGACTAATTGATTGATGTTGTCAGGAGTGGGAACTAAGAAGGGATTAGCTCCTTACTTCTTATGAGTAAAGGCCTACACAAACCCCAATGATTGGGATTTATAAAGAACAACACATTCCAATATAATGAACAAATAAGATTTTAGATGTAGATTTAAACTAGACTATTACAAGATTTGAAAATTGTTCATCAACATGACAAACAAAAGGAAAAGTTAGTCTAGCTGGAGTTATCGGCTATAGTTGAGCAATCTGGCCATCTCAAAACTTTTTAGCAACTAAAATTGAGTAGCTTCTCTAGATCCTAATCTCGAGGCTTCTCGGTTATTGGGTGGGTTGAGAACTACACCCTGAGAAAGGAAATAAAAGACAAGTATAATTTAGTAAAAAATGACTAGTGCAATACATGAAGCATTTAGACATGAAATAGGAAAACATAATGCAATTAAAAAGTTATCAAACATAACGAGCTCAATATATATGGATTTTCAACAGGAAATAAAATCAAGAGAGTATCAACATAATAGACGAGACATGTAATTTAACAAAAATAACATAAATAAAGATATCTTACCAAATATTTGAAGATGAAATAGAAACATCCATGTGATAACATGAGAAAAATTATAAAACATGTGTGATGTGAAGTAATGTAGACATCTACCATAAAATGGGTTGATCAGAATAAATAAATGCATCCAATCTATGATATGAGTGAGTAGGAAACTACACATCTGCTCTATGGGGGTAAGTAGGAAAAGATTTACATATTTCCTCGGCAAGATATAGTTCATATATCTATTTTATATTCATTTGTATGAGTTATCACCTCTACATACATAAGGTTTGGGAATTTATCACATCCATGCAAAAGCCTAACAATGTATGCTAGTAAGTTATCACATGATGCATAATAAAAGGACAAGAAAGTTCATTTCAAGTAAAAGGCAATGAGAACATTCATATTGTATCAAGTTGAGATCTGAGGATCCTTTAATAATATTCTACAAGTTTTAGTAACCACAAAGAGTAAAGTCTCACAATATCAATGTAATGACCGCACCCCTACTTAGTAGGCAATTGAATGTTATGAAACCCTAACCTTAATTTTCATGTGTTCAATGTCAATTCAATATCTAGTCTATATGTGCATGATCCTTATTTAGATACATAGTCAAAAAAACTTAAGATTTTATGTGAAATCATGATATTCTATACTTTTACCTTGTTGAAGTTCAAAGCACTAATCTTGATAGCATGTTCATAAGAAATGTGATGAGAAACTCAATAATACAAATAGTAGTGTGATAAATGATTTTTGATATTTTATTAATAACTCAAATTATTTGACAAATTGGAGGAATAATAAATAATCTCATGTGATGATTTATTAAAAGTCAAAAAATTTCATTGATATATGGACCTATTTTATGATGATTTTTATCAAGAAATATTCAGTTGATCATACTATTTAGACTGAGGTTTATAAGTATACTATGTTAATTTTCATTTTTTATTGATAACTTATAATTGGTATTTATATCTTGATTAATTCATTTCAAACCCCTTGTATAATTGACTGAATTTTTAGAGTCTACTTGAAGAAAGAATGGTCTTCTAAATGTTTTGAGTATTCAGAAATAAATTTAGTCAACCATGCTATAGGTTGTAGTATAGTACTTCGGTGTTTGATTTTTAATTATTTATGAGTAACTTCAAATGGTATTAATTTAAAATTTATCTCTTATACCGTGTTTCATACAACTTGAATATTATCTTTGGATATTGTTTTATGGATGAAAGGTAACCATCTCAGTAAACTTTTATGGCTAGAAAATTCTACTAAAAGTAAATAAAAGAAACATGGGGATTATTTACAATTGACCAAGTACCTTAATTAATTTGTATGACTAAGCTATCTAGTAGATCCCATAATTATTAACTCACTACAAAGGAAAAAAAATCTAGAGAGATAAGGATAATTAGGATTTGGATGAGGAAATAAGTGGAGATGTTGATCTGGGGTTCTATCTTCCAAAAAAGTGATGAAATCAACCAAGAAAATCTTCTCTAGATAGTTTTTCTTAATGGTTCTTATCTCCTATATGATTTATGTAATTACACTAATTTGAATCAAAGGATATCAAATCACCTTTGATTCTCTTTCATACTCTTCAATATTCATTTCTAGGGTCATGAGTTGGAAGGAGGCAGGAAAGACTGGTTTCAAAAAGTTTGATTTGGGCTTAATATTGGACTATGTTTTTAGGTATTTAACACCTGAGGTGAGTAGGTAAAAGAATCTTCCAGTACAATTCACTTAAGTACATGAACCTTTTTTTAAATTATCATTTTCTCCATATATAATAATGTATTGTATGTTGCTATTCTTAAAGTTTATTTACAAGACATTACATTTATGCTCAAAGCATGATCAGACAATTACTATATGATCAAATAGCTGCATAATTATATGTATCTTGAAAATTGGAGACTTTAGAAATTTATTTGAGATTTTTCTAAAACAATAAAAAAAATTCAAACAATTTGGGTGTCTGAACAACAGCCTAGCCGAGATCCAGATAAATGCTAACATAATGATTTTATAGGACATTTTAATGAATTTAATTTCATATCTTGACAAGTAAATTTTCTAACTTATACAATGCACATCTTGTGAAAAACAATCAATCATTATTGGAAACCCATTGTAGTATGCTTCTAAAAACATAGATGTCTTATTCAAGAATATGTGGCCGATTGAAGTGATTCATGTGATACTTTGAGTTTCTAGCTGAATATTCTTTATATTCATATACATTTCAATTGTGTGATGTAAAATGTCTAGTTCATATCCTAATAAATATATTTGAATGAGTTTCTATACTACATTAAGTAATTACTAATTCCTCCCTTAGTTAGGGATTCCACCGATTCTCTATATAAATGTGATAAATTGTGAATGAATGATTATCTCAGTAGATATGATTATGTTGGAATATGGGGAAAGTGTTATATGTGAATGATGTACTAGAAAATTTAGAGAGAAGGATTACTAGTAGGTTAAGCATTCAGTTCAGTATCATTATAGTGAGTTTAGTTCAGTAGTCCAACTAGTAAGCACAATATAGAAATAAACAAGATCAGTCTTTGAGAAAGATATTATCAGGAAACATCGTAGTAATAGATGCCATGAACATCTTACAACCGACCCCTACATGTCTACAATGGAAAGGGTGAAATGAGATACAACTACCATATATATGAAGAAGTAGCCTAGATATAGATATATGAAGTACCCAACACCAATCGACTAGATATCAGTGATACTTATGTAAATCATAGTACCCGACAACAACCGAAGATCATTATGGTACTACTTTAGTAGTAGGGGTATCTAACAATAGCCTGAGATTCTGATAGTACCCATGATAGATTGAGTATATAGGCCTTGTGAGCCGATTCCTTCTAATGTTTACTCTGTATTGCGTGTTAACCCCTATAGAAAAGAATCATGTGGAGTCAAACACTTTTTACCCTAGAGGAACCACTCCTAAGTAACATGGATAAAGGGCCACAATTTCACAGTCAGTTGTTTAGTTGATGCTAGGCCTTACAAGGCAACCATGACGCAAAGCGTGGAGTTAGTAGAAGCATTAAGGTCCATGGGTTTACCTTAAGACTTGTACGACTAGTCATGCAGGTGTGGCTTTCAATTAGATGCTATGAGGCAAGTGAGTTAAGTGGAAATGTAAATGAGAAATTTAATTGAGTTCACTCAAGTCTAAAAAAAGATTGTAGTTGGTCATAATAGTCAATTATATTCAATTGGACAACATAGTAGTATTCAGTTCCTTAGTCAGTCAAGTCAAATTCAATGAATGATCAGAAAGAGAATAATGAGGAGAATGTTTACATATTTGCATATTGATATTGATGCATGATACAATATTAAATGCAAATTTTAGTTTAGAAAGTCTTTCCGTACACAAGCTAGTCAAACTTTCATTACAAACATGCATGCATACATAACCCTAATTATTTCTAGTATTTCAACTAAAATTACACATGATTACATTAAGATGGAAGGTAGACATGAAACAAGATGCCCCACCAACCCTTTCTTGATGGAAAAACCTATCCCTTAAAACACAACATCCATTGAATTAAGGATCATAACATTAATATCCATAAATTGTTGAACTCCCTTAAGAAGATCCCCAACATCTGGTGCTAAAATCTCAAAGGTGTCAAAACCAAAGGGAATAAGCACATGTTGATTATCTACAAACACTTTCTTGTGCTTGACTACTTTAGCTGAGGTAGATTCCCACTTTCCATGCCCACCACTAGGGGAACCCTAGTCAAATCCACAGATGCATGTTTACCTTCAACACAATTAAAAATTAATACATCAACTGGTCTAAGTGTCAATCTCTTACCATGCAGATCTGTCAAAAAATTCAAAGGTGTCTCTTTCTTAGCAACAACTCCTACATGTCTGAGTACATCATATAGAATATCTCTAACAAGATCACGTATGTACTTAAAACCCGATAGTTCCCTACAATAAACTGTGTGCTCGCCAAAAGTGTAATAAACACACCTTACGACAAACTGGGTAAACCTCATCAATTAGAAATAAATGTATCATAAGGCGGTACTTGAGGATAGAGCAATACTCTAATAGTGAGATATGCAATACTATTACATCAATAGTAATAATAAGAAGAAAATTATGAGCACGATCAGCTTGTAGACACTTGAAAACTACTTTTTATATAGTTGTCATGTCAAACTTGACTTCCACGTCTCCAATAATTTTGCTAAAAATGCACTCATTAAAGAATTTTGGGCATTAGGGGGGAGGTTCCTTGTTGGAAAAACTACTATGATCAAAAGTTAGAATTGTGACATGAAGACAATCCAAAGCAATGCTATAATAAGAATCCATGTTGCATATCCCATTGTTTCATAAAATATCATCATGAAGGAGCCAAGATTGGGCCCTGGAAGACAAAAAAGTGTATGAGGCCTCTACTACTGAGTACAACCCTAATATGCCAAGATGGATGGGTAAGGAAGCCAAACGCCATTGAAGGTCACTAAAGAATAGACCTCCACAAACAACTATATCTTCGATGGATCCTCATAATCCTCTATCAAATCATGTTGTTGCCTTCTCCATGTGAATAGTTGGCACTTCCTAAGGCCGAATAGAAGTTTCACATTAACTATACAAGAACATAGTAGAAGGAGTTCACTATGTGGATCATGTAGCTGGGGAAGGAGATCCATAATCTCAATAGCCTTCATAGCCCTTTGCATAGCCAACCCCTCAATAAAACTGTTGTCCCTGCGATATCAATTGGAAAAGTAGTTTGAGAGATATGATTTTTATAAGTTTTCCTAATGTGAGAGGATGATAAAATCGACATTAAATGTCACATATAGTATGATGACCCCCTTTAACATGGACCGTTGATCTCAAGGATTCGACGATGGCTGCTCATCGTCTAGTCCGAGACAGTTTGGGAAATGGGGAGATCTTCTTTTTCAGATTTCTTGAGATTCCTAGCATGGCCGGACTTGGAAAGGGGACCATTGACTCTGAAAAGTCATGGTGATCCCAATCATGGTGGGATTGGGGGCCTTTCATGGTCTGTACGGGATTCCCCCAAATCAGGGGGGAAGTACAGGGGATCATACCCTATAAATAGGGGGCCACACTCCATGTGCATAACCCCAGAGCATCTCTTTGAGTCTGCACTGGTGAGATGAGTTATTGGGAGAAATCAATTGTGGGAAAGTGCTCGATTTGCACCCCTGACCAGCCGAGCTTCTCGCCTGAGAATAGTTGTTACGTCCCGATGACTCAGGCAAGCATCAAGGTAATTGAGACCACAATCAAGTTCGGGGAGGCCGGGCGGAGGTCTCGGTAGTCTTTTAGAGCGAGGAGTAGGTGTGTAATGAGTAGCCAACTATGGCGCTGACTGTGGGCTGGCGTTGTTCGTTGCGGGGGTCTATCACGAGGTTGAAGAAGAGTTAGGGAGAAAAGACGCTCTTACCCCTGATGCTCGTGAAGGAAAGGAGGGGAGAAGTTGTCCTTTAACCCGATCACTAACCCTGCCTTGCTTGAGCAAGATGATGAGTTGATCATAGACCATTAGCGGTGTATTACAAGTGTGGAAAAGGGTGAGGAGCTGGATTAGCTGACGTGGCACTCCAGTATTGGCCCAAAAGGTAATTATCTCATAAAATTCATATCTAATGACTGGTAGCTTGGATTAAGACATGTAATATATGAATTTTGATCAGAAAAATGTGTAGAATCCAATAAAAATATGATCAGGATCGAAATATGCTTACAGTTTGAAAATATTATAAATTTATCATCTTTAATGGTTTAATTTATGAAGAACCCTAAGAATTGATGATAATTGGATCTAATGATGTTCTTTAATTTTTTTTGAGAAAATATTAACCTATTTTTAATAAAAGGAAGGATTATATCTAAAAGATGATCTTTATGCATAGTTGTCTTAATTTAGGGTTCCATGTACACAAATATGCATTAATGGGCTTAAAAACCCTATTTTAGGTGAATATGACTTTTAATGGTTTTAATTGTGCAAATCCATGAATAAAATAGAGATATGATGATCCTAAGCCCATTTGAGTATGAAAGATCCTTAATGTGGATAATTTGAGTAATTAGGGTTTTTGTACCTAGAACTGCTATTTTAGGGTTTTGTGGACATAAAAGAGGAAAGTTGTAAATAGATCTAAAGGAACCCTAATGAAACCCTAATTTGGATTAGAAATTATAAAAAGTAATTTCAAGTCAATTAGATAGATTCTTGATGAGTATGTAGTAAATAGGTTACATATGCTTTTCAGGATTCTGTGATAGTGTGGTTGAATTGCTCGCTTGGATTGGATTGCCTGATTGATTGGACTTTCTTATTTCTTGTGAAATCTCCAAATTAGGTATGTGGTTATTTATGATTACTCACTTTAGTTTCCCAACATTTTCCCGATGATTTATCGATTGCATGGAAATAAACTGCTTGGATGTTTTAATTTCTGCAATCCTTAAAAGTGAATATGACTATCACAATCTAAGTACATATATGACTTGCCCAAACCTACATACCACCTATGCATGTAAGATGAGAGACCAAACCCTGGAGGGAAGGTCAAGGTGGTCAAGCCCCAGAGGGAAGGCCACAGGGCACCCAGAGAGGTGACCCCAGGCACCAAGCTCAGGATGCAGAAGGTGGCCTTATGTCCCTTACAAGGACTAAACCCCAAGAGAGGGTATCCCAGAGTATGAGTAAAAGTAGTTGGGAAGTCATATTGGAAAACGTAAATTTGCATTGCTAAACAACTATTTGATGTGGTTATGTTGTTATATAATATGTGTAGTGTTTTGGTTGTCCCCATATACCAGTATATTCATTTATACTGACTGACTTTTGTTTGTCGGTGTTTTAAGAATATCTGAAAGTGACAAACAATAAAGTGGCATATGTGAAGATTAAAGTTAAATAATAAAGTATGATTTAGATAGATAGAATTCTACTGAGGGTAGAAGTTCCAGTTTCCTATATTCAAAAGGTATGTGAAAAGAAATTTTATAACAGTTTTCAGTTTAGTCTTTCGTAGAATTTAGTAATTATTTTTTATTATTTGCAAAACCATTGATCCTGATTTTGGGATAACGTCTCTAACTTCTTGGTCTCCCTTAATTGGGAAGAGGGGTCGTTACAAAAATGAATCTAGTTTTCTTTCAAACTACACCTTTTTGCAAATCACAAGATATCACTAGAAGAATCTTTTATTCTTGATGTTGCTTTTGTGTTTTTCGCTTAGCAAAATGTCACTTTTTCCTCTATTTTGATTTTAACCTCATGATGTCATCAAAATATTCTTGCCAAAAATATCCAATTAATACAAAAGTCATATTCTATCAAGGGCATTTTCTCACAAGAATAAAGAAAGAGCTACCTCATTTCTTCCTCCAAATTATATTTTTTAGAAAAATCCCAACAAGTGTGAGGAGTGAAAAAAGAATTAGAGAGTTTTGCCATGTTGAAGAGCTATTGAAATGGTGTATTGTTGTGCTCATGAACACATATATATCAATTTTGTTATCCTCTAAGAGAAAAAATACCACACTAATTATAATGGTGTTCATTAAAGGTATTGCAATATGGGGGTGGTGATACTTAGGATGTGCAGTCACTACTCTAAAGCCAACTGGTTTGGAACACAGGGATCGCTAGCCCATTTAAATGGAACTATAGTTGAATGATCCAAAAAAAGGAAGGGATATCCAAAAGACTTTTGGCCTACCTATTTATTCCACAAAATACCTTGATGAGAGTGAAAGCTACTTTGAAAAGTGACATATATGCTAGATATAAGATTATGACTGAAAAATAATTAAGAAACAATCAAGGAAAGAATCTTTTAGGTAGTGATGTTCTTGATCAATTAAGTTACTTTATGAAAAAGAGAATGGTTTTAGTAAGAGGTTGATATAAAATTATATTTTTAGTAAAATCTAGATTCTACCAGCTTGATTGATTATATAATGATTCTATTAGCTTGAGGACAAGCTAAAATCGAAGTTTGAGAGAGTTATAACATCAATTTTGATGAAATTTTCCTAGCCTTTTTCATTATAAAAATTATTAGAATTAGTTTTTAGATGTTTGGTTTTGTTCATTTTACTTTCAATTTACCAAATATTAGGTTTTAATTATGTTTTGTTGATATTTGAAGGAATCCATTACAAAATTTTTAGAACTGATGAGTAATCATCAGTGCTGTAATTGGATCATTTAGAAGTCGACAAACTCCCACCGACCATCAAATAGTTGGTCTATAACTCAAACATTCCTGAAGAAAGTCAACAAAACTTTGTCAAGCTATCCCCGACAACATTATCGAGCACCGACCAGTCGATTAGGAATGTCGACAAACTTATCAAGGAAGCATTGACAACTCAACTCGTTGACATCTGCACCGACAGAACTCTGTCATTTCTAAGATATCAAACACATCCATCGACAACCCTATCAATGAGTAAAGCCCTTGATGCCTTCATCAAGAGACCAGATATCAATGACCATGTCAACATATTCCATATCAACACCCTCAAATATTGGCAGACACCTATTGGGAAAATGCTTTATCGACACCCAAAGGGATCAACAAGGCACAAGTCAAATCATATAAATACACCCCTAAAGCATCAATCCAAACCATCTTGGATTCTCAAAGTTAGCAAGCCGAAAGGGTTCTGCAAAGTTCTAGAGCCTAAGGACGAGAACAATTGAACTGTCTAGATCCATTGACCTAGATGGGTGTCGACCTATTCTTGAGTGTCTTAATACACTACCATTGATGGATCTAACATACTGGCTTGCATGAAGCTATGATCAGAAGAAGGAGAAGAGCCATCGACTACTAGTTATCAACCACTAGCCATTGAACTATTGCTTGATCAACTGAAAGGTTGGTAGATCGATCACTCGATCTACTTTTATATCAACCTCTTTCTCATATTTTTGTTATCATGACTTATTTAAGCTATAATATGTCTCTTTCTTATGCCAAGCATGGCTAAACTCCATAACTTGGGTTGGGAGTAGCGTCAGGCCCTCCCAACTGTATAATTGGCAATTCTTCTATTTTATGATATATGTTCTCAAAAGTTTTGTTTCTATACTCTTATATTACTGCATCACTTGTTAATTACCTTCCTTCTTGTGACGTTTGATATGATTATTGTTTGAGAGAATAATTTCAATAAGATCTTGAGTAATGTTAGTAACGAGTCACTGGAATGAGAAGTTTCTATAATAAAACTCATATTGTCTTCCCTTGGTCTTTTGATTATTATCTCGAGAGAGAGAACCCCTTCGATAAAAACCTGTCTGGTCTGGAGAGAAGGAAGGAACAAATATCTTTTATGATTGTTTGCAAAACAAGTTAAGAATATATATAGTTTATGAGCAAAGGTTTTACGTGGTTGTGGTTGGTCTGATTGGTGAAACTCAATCCAAGTCTATTTATCATTATTTCACAATTTATCTTTATTCCTTTTCTTTGGTTTTCCATTAACTTAGATTTATTACTCATTTAGATTAATTCGTTCCTTGACGGGGACACCATCAACTTCACTTATTTGGTTTGACTATACTAAGCTAAGACTGGCTCGTTTTTATTCTATTATTCTCCTTATCCCTGTGTTCAACCCCACACTACTACAATATTGAGTTGTAGGTGTCTCTTCCAGTCGGGTATAAATTAAAAGTTCGATATCTTTGACTGGGCAATCCTGTTCACACTTTTGACCCACAAAAAAGAGTGATCAACTCTTACCTAGTAGTCTTGGTTCTTGTCCGCATCTTTTACTTATTTATTACTTTCCATGGACATGAATTTTATTTTCCCCTTCACTTTTACGTTGGTAGGAGTTAGTTGTAGTAATTTTTTGGAGAAAGCATTTGTGAATTGTCTGTATTGTTTGTTACTTTGAGGTTTTATCTTGATTGCATCACCTATGACCAATCCCAATGATGATAAGAAAGTTGATTGAAGTCTATTTCATCATGTCTCTCTTCATGGTGGGATAAAGAATGGACCCAACCGTTACTCCCCCATGTTCATAAGGAACCACATTAATCCCAAATTTTGTAGGGAATTCATTTAACTTCACAAAATTTGTACTTTCATAGCCCCCTTTCTTTAAGAATGGAGGAAAGATTGTCTAGCTATTTATGTTATCTTTGATGAATAATTTAAAACTTAGTCTGGTGTACCTCCATATAGATTAAGAGGTAATGAGGTTGTCCCTCTACATGGGTGTGACCTATATCCCACATAGCCAAAAAGTAATTTCCTCATGGGAACACGTGATAAGAAAAGTGTACAAGTCTTGACTCTAGAAATCAATTATTATATAAGTTTAGAAGATCTCGTTGAAAGGGAGAAACTATGGAATAACTAATTTTGGTCCACATATTTATGTTGTGTATCAACTCATTCTTGGAAGTAGAACCCTGTCATATTTAATATTACTCATTCCACATATGGGCCTTCACTAACATATATCATATCCTTCCAAGTACCTCAAATCCTTCACTAATAATTGAGGCTTTTAAGATTTTTGTCCACCATTTTTTGCACCAACTAAATACTATTCTTATAGATTGAATCCCCAATGTAGTTGCATAACAACCCATTTGAAATTCTAAAACTAGAAACAACAAAGACTCTGGTCACAACTTATCATGTTAACTACAACTAAGGTATAATTTGGACCAAATAGGAACACTTTGAGAATGGATGGTTGACAAGGTAGTACATGTTAATATAGAAACCCAGAAATACCTTGTTTGTCTCCTTGGTTGACATATTTAGGGTCAAATATGGGGTTATCATGTCTTATTGGGTTTTTCTATGTACAAATCAATCATTGAGTTGGCATCTACTAGCTATTTTTTGTGTATGTTTGTCAGAAAGTTGGACCTGATATGGGTTGTTGAAAACTTAGCCCCACCCATTGTAAGGTAAGAAGTGAGTCATTATTTCTACAATCATACAAACGGAATCCTTAACAATCTATAGGCATTAGAAAAACCAAAGCAACAAATAAGTGCGGTGGAGATAAAATTGATTATGTTTTAATTTTAGGTTAGTTATCTTAGTTTTTTAGTTTGAACTATTCTTTTACAAATTTTACAATATCTAGTATTCATCAATTGCATGTCACAGTGTTATCAATTTGAGTGGTTGTAATTAAGAATTCTACGATTGAGTCAGATTATGTAAGAGTTACAACTTTGTATAAAGTGTGCATGCATATCTGAGTAATGTGTACACCATTACTTGAATAAAAGGTTAAATAGAACTTGAATAGTGTTCGACTTAGATTAGAATTGCATAGAGAGTATACGGAAATTTGAATGGTGTGCGAACCAGAATTTTCATTTAGAGGTTGGACACGGTTTACAATGTGGATGACCTAGGATTTTAATGGTAGGTGCACTAAAATTCAGGAATCACATGATCCTAAATTTAGGTAGAGGATGAAGTAGGATTGTGGTATAACGTGGATTATGATTTCAGGCAGTGCGAGAACTATCATCTCACTAGTGCGTGCACTGGGATTTGGACAGTGTATGAACATATTTTGATTTGAAAATCCAGAAAAGATCGTCCAAAATATTCTTTCTATATAATATGGATCATATTCAGAACGTAGTGAAAAACCCTTGCCATCATTGCCAGATTCAAACTCATGATATTCGGCAACGCTTTCTAGACGATTATATACATCACAAGAAGAAAAAGAATAAACTAAAAGAAGGTCTAAACAACGAATTATGGTGAATAGTCATTTAGGGCACGTTTGGTTCCGATGAGTTGGAACACGAGAATCGCAACCGCATAGCTTTTAGAACTCAGAACGTTTGGTTGGATGCGGCTTGAAATCGTATCTGGAAAACAAACCGCACGATTACTTTCTCGTACGTACAAATTAGAAGACTGCAAGCTGCGCTTGTTTTGAGGTCGGTCCATTTTCCACGATTGTTAGTTGTTCCACACACCTTCTACTCAAGCACAGTGGTGGAAGGCGCAACTTAAAAATTAGGCTATTGAATTCTGGTACAGTAGGACCTGCAATATTATAGGATGGTGGTAACCTGACCGAAGTATGCAGATCTAGAAGCTACCTGTAACCAAACGATTGCGGAACTAAAGCTTCGACTTCAAGTTACTTGAAACCAAACCATTGACGTTGTGTTCCGATTCGTGTTTTCTTTTTCCTGTTTTAAAACTCATTGTTCTAGTTGCAACTACCTACAACCAAATTAGCCCTTAGTGAGTTTGAAGGCAACCGTTTCCAGATTGAATTTCATTTGGTACGGTGTGATGTTGTGCAGTTTGTTGAAACGAAATTACACTGGGCTACCTCATGCTACTCGTTGCGCCCGAAACCGGAGTGGTCGGGTGCAGTTCAGCCATTTTCATACACAACTGTGTGACGGACAGCCTGTCATCATGCAAAAAAAAATGTAAAAAATAAGACTAACGCAGCATGCCGGCACCAAAAAAATATCTCCTTACATTCCGAAACTTCACGCAATATCAACAACGGATAGTAGATTACTTTTTTGGCTGTTCAGTTTTAAATAATAAATATGAGTTCTATGCAGATGTGTACCAAACAGACGGAATTAAACTCCTTATGTTTGACCTGCACGCTACCAAATAGCATCCATGACTTTCTAAACACATACATTCCATCGTAATACATTTAAAAACACCTAATTACCTCTTACTGCATCCTACCAAACAGGCCCTTTAAGTGTTTCCTTTTTGTTGATGTCCGCAATCCCATTTTGTCATGACGTAGTAATGTTATTAGTTGCTTTCTGGATGTTTTCTCTTTCAGCTCCACCTCCACGTCTGATTGGATCGGTTAATTCATACGCCCACATGTCGTACTTTCATATTCGATGGCCGATCCGCCGATGAGGATCCCTGCTAGACTTTCATTTCCTGTAATTTCTGATTGGACTTTGACCTTTAATAGTTCCATTTTCCTTGACATAATTTGTCCGTTTCGGGCGCGACGTAACTGCTTGCGGGAAGACTTCGACCATTCTCCCTGAGTCCCTGATTTCTCTTCCATTCGTGATGATGGCCGCGGATGATTATTCTGGTAGCCAAGAAACGGCGACTGAGACTTCTCCCACAGCTTTAGGCCCATGTTATTTTCAGAAGGAGCGTATGGGCCGAGAAACGGAAGAGGCGGCTGCTCCCTTTTTCTTTTTGCCGATGTTGTTTCGCTGCTGCCTTGCTCAGTAAGTTGCTTAACAAGTAACAACCAATCCAGTTTTGAAGGCAGCTACGCCACCTAATCAGAGCCAAACCAATGTTCCAAGTGCCGCTGACTCGTGATTGCATGATTGAAAATTCCGTAGCGACGCGTGATTGCCTATAGTAATATATAATTTACAGGATGGGCCAGGACATTATCTATGGGTGGCGCGACCCGCCGCAGCAGACGGCTGTTCCGCTCACGGTGCCAGCTGCTCCTCTCTACCTCCCTCACTTGCTCCATATCCGGTGGTGCTGTCCGAACCATGGTTGCAATCAGTGGCGGAACCAGAAAATTACACTAAGGGGGGCTGAAATCATATATGTATACATTTTAGCAAAAAGGGGGGGCTGAGCAAAAAATGTTGTCACAATTGAGAATGGAACCTGCATCATTTGCTTTAAAAACCAAGTTATATACCACTCCAGCTAGTCCCATTCTTTGAAATTTATGCGTAGTTAATGTATTTATTTATACTTTAAGCTATACTTAATACTAAAAAGATAACTATTTATATTATTTTTTGGGGGGAGGGGGGGCTAAAGCCCCGGCAGCCTCCCCCCTAGTTCCGCCCCTGGTTGCAATGCAGATACTGTTGTTTAAAGAAACACATGCTACTAATTTTATGTTGGAATCGGTGATTATAATTGACGTAAAGAAAAAACTGGATGGCACCATAGATACCCGGCATTCCAAGCCTTTCTTATTATTGGAATTTAATGTCTGCTAAAACATGGAGGGTTTTGAGTTGACATAATCAGACAACTTAAGTTAAAATAAGGGATCAAATCAGCATAACATTGAATTCATAACAATTTCAGACTAGTAAACATCATAATATAATGTTTGATAACAAAGGTATTAATAATCATGCATAAAGTTAGTATAAGTATGTTATATCTTGTATTTTAATAAAATGGTGAAATTCGGACCCACTCCAGGTTTGACAGAAATGTACTTGGTTCAGAGTTTAACACATTTCTAGGAAAACTGCACCAAGAATCGTGACAGGTTGGACAATTATGGGAAAAACTTGTAAGCTTCTCTGCCCAAGAATCAACATGAAATCATTTTCACAAAGTCCCTGTTCCAAAGGTAAAAACATTTGTCACGTGTTTACTGCTTAATCGGTTTCATTCCTAATTCTATTATGTTTAACAATAAATACCATCATATTGCACTTAAACAAGATTATGATGATCAATTTAACACGTCTGTCATTTTGCATATGATAAATGTTCACCCATTTTTCAAAAGTCTAAATATACATGATATACACTGGATGATGCTCATACTCAAATCTAACCTATTCAGCTTTGTAATATGCCTAGACAAGCTTGATACACATTCCAATTTTCCAAACCACAAACATTCACATGACACTGATATTTAATCTTCTTTCTACCCAATGATATGCAAAAAATTATTTGGATATAAAGATACTTACATATGTAAAATAAGCAAAGTAAAAAGGAAGGTAATACAAAAAATGATTTTTTTCATCTTACAATATGAAGGATTAATAAATTTGATAATCCACTTCTTACAGAAATTTGAATCAAAAACCAAAAGATACATATTTTAAGAATTCATTTTTTTATATTATATGCATAGAACCATATTAACACCTTTATGTTATTAGTTGTCATTTGGTTGTTGACCCACCTCATTTTTGTTACGGGACATGAAAATGATAATCTTATATTTGAAGCTTTGAAAGATTTGCATTTTAGGATGAATAAGCTGATATATATAAAATAGATAGCTAATTGATGCATCGATTTTAATAGAACTCTATGTCAATTAATGTACAAAACATAATGTAATGTGGCATGTTACTCCCACGAGGAATAACTTTGACTTTCCTATATACATACGAAAAAGGTGATACATCACGAACTAAACAAGCCACAACTAATTTTCTCTCCTCTCCCTCTTAGAAACATGGTATCAAAGTGAGTGGAGATCGAAAGCTCCTAATTCTAGAGATTAGACGAGTTTATCATTATAACACACTGAAATCTGAATTTTAATCTTCAAAATTCTTACTCCAAGAATGGAATATGTTTCGATTGCTTATACATGTAACCTAGAACATGTGTAATATTCACTCTGGCATGAACCTATCGTAAATCTAGATTACCTTTGTATCTTCATTTGACTTCAAGAATATAAGGATTCTAATAGTGAAGATAAATGTTTAATTAGTACACCTTTAACTTTAAATATTGATAGTAGAAGTTAAGCCAAGTTGTAATTATTTGACTGATATTAATATATAAATAACAATGCAAAGTTTGGCATAATACATCCTCACTCTATAAATCGTACAATATAAATAATTTATATCCTAGGTTGATGAATGCATCTATAAAGTGTGAAATATTATTTATATAATCATATAATGAGTTTTGATATGTTCAATGATCATACATCTCGATACATACATACATACACACACACACACACACACAAACAAAACTTGACTTGGTGTAGTGGTTAACATACTTATTGTCGACAAGGAGTGGCTCAAGTGGTCAAGTATGGTATCCCCTAAAAAGGGACATGGGTTCGAATCACAGTTGTCTCCTTGATTTACCACCCTCCCCCCCCCCCACACACACACACACACATATATATATATATATATATATATATATATATATATATATATAATATATATATATATATATATATATAACCACAATTAAAATCACAACCCTCGCTAATATGGCTAGTACCATTAGTGATCTTAATAATGTATAATGATACATAGTAATTCTAAATAAGTTGTGTTGGTTTGACAAGAAAAATAGACATAAGTGTGACAACAATGGGACTGGTTTATATGAATTGGATTATATTAACATAAAATGACTTGCAAAAGAAAGTTGAGTGATGGACAGAAGCATATAAAAATAGGTCTTAAGGAAAGTATGCCCTTATGAGTAATTCCAAACATCACCTAATTAAAAAAATAAGATATTAATTTGAAGAACAAATACAATAATAATGATACTAAACCCTAATATATATTTTAGACAACCTAATAGACAATTCAAACTGAAAGTCATTCAATCAGGTTCTACATACTAAATTAGTTAGGAGGTTATGTTTCACCTAAACTGACTTAATTTGTATATATTCTATCATGGGGTATGCAATATTTTTTATTACTTATCACTCTTTATTTACATGTGTTGGTGTTATTAATTTATGCAATTATAAATAAGTTTCTGAGGATCATGATGAAAGAAGAAAAAGTATTTTTATTAATTGTTCACAATAGATGCTATGCTATCACATTTTCATAAGTTTGTGAGAAAATTGGGCTAAGTCTGGGTTGATGACAACTCGACGTCGACCACCATAAGGTAGATGGTTAACTAATGTTGCTACAACCATACAAAATGAATCCATATTGAATATATGTGTGACGCCATGACCCCACGATTAACCACTAATCATGAGATTAGAGCGTGACATGAAGATTACTCTTATTACAAAATCACCCTTAAGTTTTTCTTTTCTTGAACACTTAAGTTAACTTGAATGAAACCATAAAACTCGACTAGCATCGAATTAAAATAAAACTACAGAAAACAATTTTTCATTAACCTACTAAGACTAAAAGCAGGTTTACTTGACATATTACATTTTTCATTCAAACCATAAAACACAACGGATAATTGAAAACTAAATACATATTTCACCACATTCTCTCTCTAACCCGCCACATGCCCAAGGATCGAGGGGAAAGGACTAAGAGACCTCTAACTAACTATTAACTACCTTCTAAGTACTCGGGTGATACGATCCTTCAGCCTCCTCTTGCTGACGTTGACCTGAAAAATGTTTCAGTAGGTTGGTGAGCTACTGTCTCAGTGAGTAGAATTTCACCCAACCATCACTAAACAACTCATCAGTTTTATTATTCAGATTAATATACAAGAAATACTACACTGAGCAGGTCTAAGCAGTTTAATTTAAATAACAGGAAATAGCAACGTTTCATCAAGTAACAATTTCTGCAAAGCTATTGAAACAATTAAATAACATGGAATATCAATATTCTATTTAAAGAACGATTAATGCAAATTTGAACTCAAAATCCTTTCTAACTCTTTAACTAATCAGAAATTCTGTGAACCTATATAAACATATTTTATCTTATGCCCTGATCATATGTAGTGTACTCTACATATGAAGACTCGTAGCGAACTACGATCCCACCGTACAAGACTTAGCGACACACCCGGGAAATGCTAAGTCTGACTGCTCTCGTCCTGGTCTGCTACAGGACCACAGGCTCTCTGGCCTCACGGCACTCTCAAAGAGTGTACACTGGACTCCTCCTACCTGAGCACACAGGCGGAGTGTCGAGTCGTGCCCATCTGGACTGTCCTCCAGTAGGTAACACGACTACTCGGCCATCTGGACTGTCCTCCAGTAGGCCTCACAAAACTACTAGACCATTTGGACTGTCCTCTAGTAGGTCTCTCTCTCCAACCATCTGGACTGTCCTCCAGTAGGTTGCCGACCGTCTGGACTGTCCTCCAGTTAGGTCGTTTCATCCCCTTAAGATCGCAGACCGCACAAAGGGGATTCTACGGTGTTAGGGCACCTAAGTCTATTATTTTAATATTATAAAAAGACTTCAATCTGAATTACATAACTCAGGTTCTTGTTCCAAATCTCTGTTTTCTACACGATACCACATTTACTGATTTCAGATCAAATCACAATACATTGTCATTCTAAAACTGACAGAGCAATATATTTCAAATCATTGCAATTTCTGAGAAATTCTCATACCATGCATTCAGACAAATTAGAAATGCATAAATAACTCAACTTATTTCAATTTGGCACATACATAGCGAATTTATGCAATTGAACATATTATTGCACAAATTAAAGAAATTTACTTCACATATGAGAATCATACTCAACATTTGTCAATTCTCTAAAATTCTCGAAAAACGTGCACATTAACCCTAATCCTGGTTTGTGCATCACTTAACTCAATTAAGAGTTAATTACCTATCACAACACAATTTAATAACAATACTTGAGAATTTTTGGTAATATTTCAGAGAAATGTGTCATTTCATGTAAATATCAATTTACACATATTAACGTCAAAAGATATATGCAAATTTAGGGTTTTATTGCATATTTTTATTTATTCATATCAACTTTAAAATCGTACATCTGATAATTTATCAGAAATCCTTATTGTCTGGGTTCATACCCAAACCATACCATTTTAAGACATGAATTTCTAATTTCAACATTCAAATAAGCAATTTAGGTTCCAATGAACCATATAAATCTACCGATTCAACCCACACTGATCAAATGCTAAATTTAATCATATAATAGTGTCTAGAAGTAGTTTATGAAATAAAAAGTCAGGCGACGCCAAACGCTGCCCAACGCCTGATAACGTCTGTTATCAGCGAAATTCGCGCACAAAACAAAAAATATTCAAACGTCTGAGTTTATTAATGATAAATGAATGAAACTCTACTCACAGCGATTTGGACTGTCCGGATTCGTCCGGAGATGCGTCCAAGGTCTGATTCCGGGTAGATTTCTATTGTCTTCTACCTTTGAATTTTTCACTGAACAAACCAACGCTTAACCCAGTTGACGGAAGAGCTTTGATTGATGGTTGGAACTTTAGCTAGGAGCTGTGAAATCTGCTGGAACCTCGAAATCGAAGCTCAAGAGAAGCCCCCTTGCTGCTGGGCACGCCCTAGGAGCTTTCCTGGCTGCTGCCGCAGCAGCAGGTTGGGTGTCCGACGGCTGCCCAAGTCCAAGCAGCAAAGAAGCATGTGGCTAGGCGGGTAGGGGAGGAAGAGAAGAAGAAGAGAGGAGGGAGAAAGGAAGAAGGAAGAGAGGAAGAAGAAGAGAACCGCTGGAACGGAGCTCCTGTGCTCCAAGGAGTCGCGGCTCTACTGCGGCTCAATCACCCTGTGCGCCGCTTAAGCGAATGGCAAAGAAACGGATAAGCAACAAAGAACAAAAGAAGGCTTATAAAGAAAAAGTTTTGGACATTTTGCAATTTCGACCCTGGAATCGGAAAAGATCATAACTATTGACTCGAAAGTCCAAATCATGTGATTTCTTTTGCATATTTTCAAGAATGAGTCCCACTACAAACCCAAGGCATAAAAACAAGTTAATTAGACTGTTTCACTGGTTCAAATCTCTAATTGCATCAGAAATCACTTAACTCAACTTAATCATCTTAATTATGCACTAATTGATTTTATGTGCTCGATTCAACTAAATCTAGTTAACGATTCACTAACCACATCATAAGCACATATGTTAACTCAAATAACTTTAATTAGGCTCAAATTATAAAGCTTACCAATAAACTTTGGAACAGGTCATAACAATATGCATACGAAATATAAGAGAAACAAATAAGTGTATTGGTGGAGAAACAAAACTAACAAATAGAAAGATAATGCATAAATGTAAAAAGTGACTATCATGGAGTTCATCTTTGAAAAGTAAGGGATATCTTTAATTTTAGGTAATGCGAGGGTTTTTTGAGAAAGTCTCTTGTAATTAAAATAAACTGCACTGAGAAGACCAGTCACTTGCTCCGTCCGATACCAACATCTACCTTTTGTTTGATGCCTCTAGTGTGCTTTGTGATTTTTGTTAAAAGATTCAATGTTGGTGTTCTGATTCCTACAACATGTCTATAAGGCCATTAACTTATATATACCTCAAATTATATTTGATAATAATAGTTAAGTGTTTGATAAAGTATTGAACTCAATTGATTAAGTTGTATATATAATTTGATACAATTTGCACTATCTTTTACCTATTTTTGCAATTTCATTTGCATTTATGGATTAAACTGTAAAATTTCAATAATTGAGAATCTGATTGTTGATTATCTAGCATATGCCCTCTCTCCTATCCATTCCTATTTTAATAACCTTTGAATGCTCCTAAATTATGTTTGGATGATACTTTAACCCTTCATTTCTAACCGAGACTAATTGATTGATGTTGTCAGGAGTGGGAACTAAGAAGGGATTAGCTCCTTACTTCTTATGAGTAAAGGCCTACACAAACCCCAATGATTGGGATTTATAAAGAACAACACATTCCAATATAATGAACAAATAAGATTTTAGATGTAGATTTAAACTAGACTATTACAAGATTTGAAAATTGTTCATCAACATGACAAACAAAAGGAAAAGTTAGTCTAGCTGGAGTTATCGGCTATAGTTGAGCAATCTGGCCATCTCAAAACTTTTTAGCAACTAAAATTGAGTAGCTTCTCTAGATCCTAATCTCGAGGCTTCTCGGTTATTGGGTGGGTTGAGAACTACACCCTGAGAAAGGAAATAAAAGACAAGTATAATTTAGTAAAAAATGACTAGTGCAATACATGAAGCATTTAGACATGAAATAGGAAAACATAATGCAATTAAAAAGTTACCAAACATAACGAGCTCAATATATATGGATTTTCAACAGGAAATAAAATCAAGAGAGTATCAACATAATAGACGAGACATGTAATTTAACAAAAATAACATAAATAAAGATATCTTACCAAATATTTGAAGATGAAATAGAAACATCCATGTGATAACATGAGAAAAATTATAAAACATGTGTGAAGTAATGTGAAGTAATGTAGACATCTACCATAAAATGGGTTGATCAGAATAAATAAATGCATCCAATCTATGATATGAGTGAGTAGGAAACTACACATCTGCTCTATGGGGGTAAGTAGGAAAAGATTTACATATTTCCTTGGCAAGATATAGTTCATATATCTATTTTATATTCATTTGTATGAGTTATCACCTCTACATACATAAGGTTTGGGAATTTATCACATCCATGCAAAAGCCTAACAATGTATGCTAGTAAGTTATCACATGATGCATAATAAAAGGACAAGAAAGTTCATTTCAAGTAAAAGGCAATGAGAACATTCATATTGTATCAAGTTGAGATCTGAGGATCCTTTAATAATATTCTACAAGTTTTAGTAACCACAAAGAGTAAAGTCTCACAATATCAATGTAATGACCGCACCCCTACTTAGTAGGTAATTGAATGTTATGAAACCCTAACCTTAATTTTCATGTGTTCAATGTCAATTCAATATCTAGTCTATATGTGCATGATCCTTATTTAGATACATAGTCAAAAAAACTTAAGATTTTATGTGAAATCATGATATTCTATACTTTTACCTTGTTGAAGTTCAAAGCACTAATCTTGATAGCATGTTCATAAGAAATGTGATGAGAAACTCAATAATACAAATAGTAGTGTGATAAATGATTTTTGATATTTTATTAATAACTCAAATTATTTGACAAATTGGAGGAATAATAAATAATCTCATGTGATGATTTATTAAAAGTCAAAAAATTTCATTGATATATGGACCTATTTTATGATGATTTTTATCAAGAAATATTCAGTTGATCATACTATTTAGACTGAGGTTTATAAGTATACTATGTTAATTTTCATTTTTTATTGATAACTTATAATTGGTATTTATATCTTGATTAATTCATTTCAAACCCCTTGTATAATTGACTGAATTTTTAGAGTCTACTTGAAGAAAGAATGGTCTTCTAAATGTTTTGAGTATTCAGAAATAAATTTAGTCAACCATGCTATAGGTTGTAGTATAGTACTTCGGTGTTTGATTTTTAATTATTTATGAGTAACTTCAAATGGTATTAATTTAAAATTTATCTCTTATACCGTGTTTCATACAACTTGAATATTATCTTTGGATATTGTTTTATGGATGAAAGGTAACCATCTCAGTAAACTTTTATGGCTAGAAAATTCTACTAAAAGTAAATAAAAGAAACATGGGGATTATTTACAATTGACCAAGTACCTTAATTAATTTGTATGACTAAGCTATCTAGTAGATCCCATAATTATTAACTCACTACAAAGGAAAAAAAATCTAGAGAGATAAGGAGAATTAGGATTTGGATGAGGAAATAAGTGGAGATGTTGATCTGGGGTTCTATCTTCCAAAAAAGTGATGAAATCAACCAAGAAAATCTTCTCTAGATAGTTTTTCTTAATGGTTCTTATCTCCTATATGATTTATGTAATTACACTAATTTGAATCAAAGGATATCAAATCACCTTTGATTCTCTTTCATACTCTTCAATATTCATTTCTAGGGTCATGAGTTGGAAGGAGGCAGGAAAGACTGGTTTCAAAAAGTTTGATTTGGGCTTAATATTGGACTATGTTTTTAGGTATTTAACACCTGAGGTGAGTAGGTAAAAGAATCTTCCAGTAAAATTCACTTAAGTACATGAACATTTTTTTAAATTATCATTTTCTCCATATATAATAACGTATTGTATGTTGCTATTC
The DNA here is from genome assembly GCA_963693085.1 of Alisma plantago-aquatica. Taxonomy (NCBI): domain Eukaryota; kingdom Viridiplantae; phylum Streptophyta; class Magnoliopsida; order Alismatales; family Alismataceae; genus Alisma; species Alisma plantago-aquatica. Next base: position 1,393,530,833 of record OY856411.1, on the reverse strand, counting down.
TTAAAGTTTATTTACAAGACATTACATGTATGCTCAAAGCATGATCAGACAATTACTATATGATCAAATAGCTACATAATTATATGTATCTTGAAAATTGGAGACTTTAGAAATTTATTTGAGATTTTTCTAAAACAATAAAAAAAATTCAAACAATTTGGGTGTCTGAACAACAGCCTAGCCGAGATCCAGATAAATGCTAACATAATGATTTTATAGGACATTTTAATGAATTTAATTTCATATCTTGACAAGTAAATTTTCTAACTTATACAATGCACATCTTGTGAAAAACAATCAATCATTATTGGAAACCCATTGTAGTATGCTTCTAAAAACATAGATGTCTTATTCAAGAATATGTGGCCGATTGAAGTGATTCATGTGATACTTTGAGTTTCTAGCTGAATATTATTTATATTCATATACATTTCAATTGTGTGATGTAAAATGTCTAGTTCATATCCTAATAAATATATTTGAATGAGTTTCTATACTACATTAAGTAATTACTAATTCCTCCCTTAGTTAGGGATCCCACCGATTCTCTATATAAATGTGATAAATTGTGAATGAATGATTATCTCAGTAGATATGATTATGTTGGAATATGGGGAAAGTGTTATATGTGAATGATGTACTAGAAAATTTAGAGAGAAGGATTACTAGTAGGTTAAGCATTTAGTTCAGTATCATTATAGTGAGTTTAGTTCAGTAGTCCAACTAGTAAGCACAATATAGAAATAAACAAGATCAGTCTTTGAGAAAGATATTATCAGGAAACATCGTAGTAATAGATGACATGAACATCTTACAACCGACCCCTACATGTCTACAATGGAAAGGGTGAAATGAGATACAACTACCATATATATGAAGAAGTAGCCTAGATATAGATATATGAAGTACCCAACACCAATCGACTAGATATCAGTGATACTTATGTAAATCATAGTACCCGACAACAACTGAAGATCATTATGGTACTACTTTAGTAGTAGGGGTATCTAACAATAGCCTGAGATTCTGATAGTACCCATGATAGATTGAGTATATAGGCCTTGTGAGCCGATTCCTTATAATGTTTACTCTGTATTGCGTGTTAACCCCTATAGAAAAGAATCATGTGGAGTCAAAGACTTTTTACCCTAGAGGAACCACTCCTAAGTAACATGGATAAAGGGCCACAATTTCACAGTCAGTTGTTTAGTTGATGCCAGGCCTTACAAGGCAACCATGACGCAAAGCGTGGAGTTAGTAGAAGCATTAAGGTCCATGGGTTTACCTTAAGACTTGTACGACTAGTCATGCAGTTGTGGCTTTCAATTAGATGCTATGAGGCAAGTGAGTTAAGTGGAAATGTAAATGAGAAATTTAATTGAGTTCACTCAAGTCTAAAAAAAGATTGTAGTTGGTCATAATAGTCAATTATATTCAATTGGACAACATAGTAGTATTCAGTTCCTTAGTCAGTCAAGTCAAATTCAATGAATGATCAGAAAGAGAATAATGAGGAGAATGTTTACATATTTGCATATTGATATTGATGCATGATACAATATTAAATGCAAATTTTAGTTTAGAAAGTCTTTCCGTACACAAGCTAGTCAAACTTTCATTACAAACATGCATGCATACATAACCCTAATTATTTCTAGTATTTCAACTTAAATTACACATGATTACATTAAGATGGAAGGTAGACATGAAACAAGATGCCCCACCAACCCTTTCTTGATGGAAAAACCTATCCCTTAAAACACAACATCCATTGAATTAAGGATCATAACATTAATATCCATAAATTTTTGAACTCCCTTAAGAAGATCCCCAACATCTGGTGCTAAAAACTCAAAGGTGTCAAAACCAAAGGGAATAAGCACATGTTGATTATCTACAAACACTTTCTTGTGCTTGACTACTTTAGCTGAGGTAGATTCCCACTTTCCATGCCCACCACTAGGGGAACCCTAGTCAAATCCACAGATGCATGTTTACCTTCAACACAATTAAAAATTAATACATCAACTGGTCTAAGTGTCGATCTCTTACCATGCAGATCTGTCAAAAAATTCAAAGGTGTCTCTTTCTTAGCAACAACTCCTACATGTCTGAGTACATCATATAGAATATCTCTAACAAGATCACGTATGTACTTAAAACCCGATAGTTCCCTACAATAAACTGTGTGCTCGCCAAAAGTGTAATAAACACACCTTACGACAAACTGGGTAAACCTCATCAATTAGAAATAAATGTATCATAAGGCGGTACTTGAGGATAGAGCAATACTCTACTAGTGAGATATGCAATACTATTACATCAATAGTAATAATAAGAAGAAAATTATGAGCACGATCAGCTTGTAGACACTTGAAAACTACTTTTTATATAGTTGTCATGTCAAACTTGACTTCCACGTCTCCAATAATTTTGCTAAAAATGCACTCATTAAAGAATTTTGGGCATTAGGGGGGAGGTTCCTTGTTGGAAAAACTACTATGATCAAAAGTTAGAATTGTGACATGAAGACAATCCAAAGCAATGCTATAATAAGAATCCATGTTGCATATCCCATTGTTTCATAAAATATCATCATGAAGGAGCCAAGATTGGGCCCTGGAAGACAAAAAGTGTATGAGGCCTCTACTACTGAGTACAACCCTAATATGCCAAGACGGATGGGTAAGGAAGCCAAACGCCATTGAAGGTCACTAAAGAATAGACCTCCACAAACAACTATATCTTCGATGGATCCTCATAATCCTCTATCAAATCATGTTGTTGCCTTCTCCATGTGAATAGTTGGCACTTCCTAAGGCCGAATAGAAGTTTCACATTAACTATACAAGAACATAGTAGAAGGAGTTCACTATGTGGATCATGTAGCTGGGGAAGGAGATCCATAATCTCAATAGCCTTCATAGCCCTTTGCATAGCCAACCCCTCAATAAAACTGTTGTCCCTGCGATATCAATTGGAAAAGTAGTTTGAGAGATATGATTTTTATAAGTTTTCCTAATGTGAGAGGATGATAAAATCGACATTAAATGTCACATATAGTATGATGACCCCCTTTAACATGGACCGTTGATTTCAAGGATTCGACGATGGCTGCTCATCGTCTAGTCCGAGACAGTTTGGGAAATGGGGAGATCTTCTTTTTCAGATTTCTTGAGATTCCTAGCATGGCCGGACTTGGAAAGGGGACCATTGACTCTGAAAAGTCATGGTGATCCCAATCATGGTGGGATTGGGGGCCTTTCATGGTCTGTACGGGATTCCCCCAAATCAGGGGGGAAGCACAGGGGATCGTACCCTATAAATAGGGGGCCACACTCCATGTGCATAACCCCAGAGCATCTCTTTGAGTCTGCACTGGTGAGATGAGTTATTGGGAGAAATCAATTGTGGGAAAGTGCTCGATTTGCACCCCTGACCAGCCGAGCTTCTCGCCTGAGAATAGTTGTTATGTCCCGATGACTCAGGCAAGCATCAAGGTAATTGAGACCACAATCAAGTTCGGGGAGGCCGGGCGGAGGTCTCGGTAGTCTTTTAGAGCGAGGAGTAGGTGTGTAATGAGTAGCCAACTATGGCGCTGACTGTGGGCTGGCGTTGTTCGTTGCGGGGGTTTATCACGAGGTTGAAGAAGAGTTAGGGAGAAAAGACGCTCTTACCCCTGATGCTCGTGAAGGAAAGGAGGGGAGAAGTTGTCCTTTAACCCGATCACTAACCCTGCCTTGCTTGAGCAAGATGATGAGTTGATCATAGACCATTAGCGGTGTATTACAAGTGTGGAAAAGGGTGAGGAGCTGGATTAGCTGACGTGGCACTCCAGTATTGGCCCAAAAGGTAATTATCTCATAAAATTCATATCTAATGACTGGTAGCTTGGAATAAGACATGTAATATATGAATTTTGATCAGAAAAATGTGTAGAATCCAATAAAAATATGATCAGGATCGAAATATGCTTACAGTTTGAAAATATTATAAATTTATCATCTTTAATGGTTTAATTTATGAAGAACCCTAAGAATTGATGATAATTGGATCTAATGATGTTCTTTAATTTTTTTTGAGAAAATATTAACCTATTTTTAATAAAAGGAAGGATTATATCTAAAAGATGATCTTTATGCATAGTTGTCTTAATTTAGGGTTCCATGTACACAAATATGCATTAATGGGCTTAAAAACCCTATTTTAGGTGAATATGACTTTTAATTGTTTTAATTGTGCAAATCCATGAATAAAATAGAGATATGATGATCCTAAGCCCATTTGAGTATGAAAGATCCTTAATGTGGATAATTTGAGTAATTAGGGTTTTTGTACCTAGAACTGCTATTTTAGGGTTTTTTGGACATAAAAGAGGAAAGTTGTAAATAGATCTAAAGGAACCCTAATGAAACCCTAATTTGGATTAGAAATTATAAAAAGTAATTTCAAGTCAATTAGATAGATTCTTGATGAGTATGTAGTAAATAGGTTACATATGCTTTTCAGGATTCTGTGATAGTGTGGTTGAATTGCTCGCTTGGATTGGATTGCCTGATTGATTGGACTTTCTTATTTCTTGTGAAATCTCCAAATTAGGTATGTGGTTATTTATGATTACTCACTTTAGTTTCCCAACATTTTCCCGATGATTTATCGATTGCATGGAAATAAACTGCTTGGATGTTTTAATTTCTGCAATCCTTAAAAGTGAATATGACTATCACAATCTAAGTACATATATGACTTGCCCAAACCTACATACCACCTATGCATGTAAGATGAGAGACCAAACCCTGGAGGGAAGGTCAAGGTGGTCAAGCCCCAGAGGGAAGGCCACAGGGCACCCAGAGAGGTGACCCCAGGCACCAAGCTCAGGATGCAGAAGGTGGCCTTATGTCCCTTACAAGGACTAAACCCCAAGAGAGGGTATCCCAGAGTATGAGTAAAAGTAGTTGGGAAGTCATATTGGAAAACGTAAATTTGCATTGCTAAACAACTATTTGATGTGGTTATGTTGTTATATAATATGTGTAGTGTTTTGGTTGTCCCCATATACCAGTATATTCATTTATACTGACTGACTTTTGTTTGTCGGTGTTTTAAGAATATCTGAAAGTGACAAACAATAAAGTGGCATATGTGAAGATTAAAGTTAAATAATAAAGTATGATTTAGATAGATAGAATTCTACTGAGGGTAGAAGTTCCAGTTTCCTATATTCAAAAGGTATGTGAAAAGAAATTTTATAACAGTTTTCAGTTTAGTCTTTCGTAGAATTTAATAATTATTTTTTATTATTTGCAAAACCATTGATCCTGATTTTGGGATAACGTCTCTAACTTCTTGGTCTCCCTTAATTGGGGGTTACTGGGAAGAGGGGTCGTTACAAAAATGAATCTAGTTTTCTTTCAAACTACACCTTTTTGCAAATCACAAGATATCACTGGAAGAATCTTTTATTCTTGATGTTGCTTTTGTGTTTTTCGCTTAGCAAAATGTCACTTTTTCCTCTATTTTGATTTTAACCTCATGATGTCATCAAAATATTCTTGCCAAAAATATCCAATTAATACAAAAGTCATATTCTATCAAGGGCATTTTCTCACAAGAATAAAGAAAGAGCTACCTCATTTCTTCCTCCAAATTATATTTTTTAGAAAAATCCCAACAAGTGTGAGGAGTGAAAAAAGAATAAGAGAGTTTTGCCATGTTGAAGAGCTATTGAAATGGTGTATTGTTGTGCTCATGAACACATATATATCGATTTTGTTATCCTCTAAGAGAAAAAATACCACACTAATTATAATGGTGTTCATTAAAGGTATTGCAATATGGGGGTGGTGATACTTAGGATGTGCAGTCACTACTCTAAAGCCAACTGGTTTGGAACACAGGGATCGCTAGCCCATTTAAATGGAACTATAGTTGAATGATCCAAAAAAAGGAAGGGATATCCAAAAGACTTTTGGCCTACCTATTTATTCCACAAAATACCTTGATGAGAGTGAAAGCTACTTTGAAAAGTGACATATATGCTAGATATAAGATTATGACTGAAAAATAATTAAGAAACAATCAAGGAAAGAATCTTTTAGGTAGTGATGTTCTTGATCAATTAAGTTACTTTATGAAAAAGAGAATGTTTTTAGTAAGAGGTTGATATAAAATTATATTTTTAGTAAAATCTAGATTCTACCAGCTTGATTGATTATATAATGATTCTATTAGCTTGAGGACAAGCTAAAATCGAAGTTTGAGAGAGTTATAACATCAATTTTGATGAAATTTTCCTAGCCTTTTTCATTATAAAAATTATTAGAATTAGTGTTTAGATGTTTGGTTTTGTTCATTTTACTTTCAATTTACCAAATATTAGGTTTTAATTATGTTTTGTTGATATTTGAAGGAATCCATTACAAAATTTTTAGAACTGATGAGTAATCATCAGTGCTGTAATTGGATCATTTAGAAGTCGACAAACTCCCACCGACCATCAAATAGTTGGTCTATAACTCAAACATTCCTGAAGAAAGTCAACAAAACTTTGTCAAGCTATCCTCGACAACATTATCGAGCACCGACCAGTCGATTAGGAATGTCGACAAACTTATCAAGGAAGCATTGACAACTCAACTCGTTGACATCTGCACCGACAGAACCCTGTCATTTCTAAGATATCAAACACATCCATCGACAACCCTATCAATGAGTAAAGCCCTTGATGCCTTCATCAAGAGACCAGATATCAATGACCATGTCAACATATTCCATATCAACACCCTCAAATATTGGAAGACACCTATTGGGAAACTGCTTTATCGACACCCAAAGGGATCAACAAGGCACAAGTCAAATCATATAAATACACCCCTAAAGCATCAATCCAAACCATCTTGGATTCTCAAAGTTAGCAAGCCGAAAGGGTTCTGCAAAGTTCTAGAGCCTAAGGACGAGAACAATTGAACTGTCTAGATCCATTGACCTAGATGGGTGTAGACCTATTCCTGAGTGTCTTAATCCACTACCATTGATGGATCTAACATACTGGCTTGCATGAAGCTATGATCAGAAGAAGGAGAAGAGCCATCGACTACTAGTTATCAACCACTAGCCATTGAACTATTGCTTGATCAACTGAAAGGTTGGTAGATCGATCACTCGATCTACTTTTATATCAACCTCTTTCTCATATTTTTGTTATCATGACTTATTTAAGCTATAATATGTCTCTTTCTTATGCCAAGCATGGCTAAACTCCATAACTTGGGTTGGGAGTAGCGTCAGGCCCTCCCAACTGTATAATTGTCAATTCTTCTATTTTATGATATATGTTCTCAAAAGTTTTGTTTCTATACTCTTATATTACTGCATCACTTGTTAATTACCTTCCTTTTTGTGACGTTTGATATGATTATTGTTTGAGAGAATAATTTCAATAAGATCTTGAGTAATGTTAGTAACGAGTCACTGGAATGAGAAGTTTCTATAATAAAACTCATATTGTCTTCCCTTGGTCTTTTGATTATTATCTCGAGAGAGAGAACCCCTTCGATAAAAACCTGTCTGGTCTGGAGAGAAGGAAGGAACAAATATCTTTTATGATTGTTTGCAAAACAAGTTAAGAATATATATAGTTTATGAGCAAAGGTTTTACGTGGTTGTGGTTGGTCTGATTGGTGAAACTCAATCCAAGTCTATTTATCATTATTTCACAATTTATCTTTATTCCTTTTCTTTGGTTTTCCATTAACTTAGATTTATTACTCATTTAGATTAATTCGTTCCTTGACGGGGACACCATCAACTTCACTTATTTGGTTTGACTATACTAAGCTAAGACTGGCTCGTTTTTATTCTATTATTCTCCTTATCCCTGTGTTCAACCCCACACTACTACAATATTGAGTTGTAGGTGTCTCTTCCAGTCGGGTATAAATTAAAAGTTCGATATCTTTGACTGGGCAATCCTGTTCACACTTTTGACCCACAAAAAAGAGTGATCAACTCTTACCTAGTAGTCTTGGTTCTTGTCCGCATCTTTTACTTATTTATTACTTTCCATGGACATGAATTTTATTTTCCCCTTCACTTTTACGTTGGTAGGAGTTAGTTGTAGTAATTTTTTGGAGAAAGCATTTGTGAATTGTCTGTATTGTTTGTTACTTTGAGGTTTTATCTTGATTGCATCACCTATGACCAATCCCAATGATGATAAGAAAGTTGATTGAAGTCTATTTCATCATGTCTCTCTTCATGGTGGGATAAAGAATGGACCCAACCGTTACTCCCCCATGTTCATAAGGAACCACATTAATCCCAAATTTTGTAGGGAATTCATTTAACTTCACAAAATTTGTACTTTCATAGCCCCCTTTCTTTAAGAATGGAGGAAAGATTGTCTAGCTATTTATGTTATCTTTGATGAATAATTTAAAACTTAGTCTGGTGTACCTCTATATAGATTAAGAGGTAATGAGGTTGTCCCTCTACATGGGTGTGACCTATATCCCACATAGCCAAAAAGTAATTTCCTCATGGGAACACGTGATAAGAAAAGTGTACAAGTCTTGACTCTAGAAATCAATTATTATATAAGTTTAGAAGATCTCGTTGAAAGGGAGAAACTATGGAATAACTAATTTTGGTCCACATATTTATGTTGTGTATCAACTCATTCTTGGAAGTAGAACCCTGTCATATTTAATATTACTCATTCCACATATGGGCCTTCACTAACATATATCATATCCTTCCAAGTACCTCAAATCCTTCACTAATAATTGAGGCTTTTAAGATTTTTGTCCACCATTTTTTGCACCAACTAAATACTATTCTTATAGATTGAATCCCCAATGTAGTTGCATAACAACCCATTTGAAATTCTAAAACTAGAAACAACAAAGACTCTGGTCACAACTTATCATGTTAACTACAACTAAGGTATAATTTGGACCAAATAGGAACAATTTGAGAATGGATGGTTGACAAGGTAGTACATGTTAATATAGAAACCCAGAAATACCTTGTTTGTCTCCTTGGTTGACATATTTAGGGTCAAATATGGGGTTATCATGTCTTATTGGGTTTTTCTATGTACAAATCAATCATTGAGTTGGCATCTACTAGCTATTTTTTGTGTATGTTTGTCAGAAAGTTGGACCTGATATGGGTTGTTGAAAACTTAGCCCCACCCATTGTAAGGTAAGAAGTGAGTCATTATTTCTACAATCATACAAACGGAATCCTTAACAATCTATAGGCATTAGAAAAACCAAAGCAACAAATAAGTGCGGTGGAGATAAAATTGATTATGTTTTAATTTTAGGTTAGTTATCTTAGTTTTTTAGTTTGAACTATTCTTTTACAAATTTTACAATATCTAGTATTCATCAATTGCATGTCACAGTGTTATCAATTTGAGTGGTTGTAATTAAGAATTCTACGATTGAGTCAGATTATGTAAGAGTTACAACTTTGTATAAAGTGTGCATGCATATCTGAGTAATGTGTACACCATTACTTGAATAAAAGGTTAAATAGAACTTGAATAGTGTTCGACTTAGATTAGAATTGCATAGAGAGTATACGGAAATTTGAATGGTGTGCGAACCAGAATTTTCATTTAGAGGTTGGACACGGTTTACAATGTGGATGACCTAGGATTTTAATGGTAGGTGCACTAAAATTCAGGAATCACATGATCCTAAATTTAGGTAGAGGATGAAGTAGGATTGTGGTATAACGTGGATTAGGATTTCAGGCAGTGCGAGAACTATCATCTCACTAGTGCGTGCACTGGGATTTGGACAGTGTATGAACATATTTTGATTTGAAAATCCAGAAAAGATCGTCCAAAATATTCTTTCTATATAATATGGATCATATTCAGAACGTAGTGAAAAACCCTTGCCATCATTGCCAGATTCAAACTCATGATATTCGGCAACGCTTTCTAGACGATTATATACATCACAAGAAGAAAAAGAATAAACTAAAAGAAGGTCTAAACAACGAATTATGGTGAATAGTCATTTAGGGCACGTTTGGTTCCGATGAGTTGGAACACGAGAATCGCAACCGCATAGCTTTTAGAACTCAGAACGTTTGGTTGGATGCGGCTTGAAATCGTATCTGGAAAACAAACCGCACGATTACTTTCTCGTACGTACAAATTAGAAGACTGCAAGCTGCGCTTGTTTTGAGGTCGGTCCATTTTCCATGATTGTTAGTTGTTCCACACACCTTCTACTCAAGCACAGTGGTGGAAGGCGCAACTTAAAAATTAGGCTATTGAATTCTGGTACAGTAGGACCTGCAATATTATAGGATGGTGGTAACCTGACCGAAGTATGCAGATCTAGAAGCTACCTGTAACCAAACGATTGCGGAACTAAAGCTTCGACTTCAAGTTACTTGAAACCAAACCATTGACGTTGTGTTTCGATTCGTGTTTTCTTTTTCCTGTTTTAAAACTCATTGTTCTAGTTGCAACTACCTACAACCAAATTAGCCCTTAGTGAGTTTGAAGGCAACCGTTTCCAGATTGAATTTCATTTGGTACGGTGTGATGTTGTGCAGTTTGTTGAAACGAAATTACACTGGGCTACCTCATGCTACTCGCTGCACCCGAAACCGGAGTGGTCGGGTGCAGTTCAGCCATTTTCATACACAACTGTGTGACGGACAGCCTGTCATCATGCAAAAAAAAATGTAAAAAATAAGACTAACGCAGCATGCCGGCACCAAAAAAATATCTCCTTACATTCCGAAACTTCACGCAATATCAACAACGGATAGTAGATTACTTTTTTGGCTGTTCAGTTTTAAATAATAAATATGAGTTCTATGCAGATGTGTACCAAACAGACGGAATTAAACTCCTTATGTTTGACCTGCACGCTACCAAATAGCATCCATGACTTTCTAAACACATACATTCCATCGTAATACATTTAAAAACACCTAATTACCTCTTACTGCATCCTACCAAACAGGCCCTTTAAGTGTTTCCTTTTTGTTGATGTCCGCAATCCCATTTTGTCATGACGTAGTAATGTTATTAGTTGCTTTCTGGATGTTTTCTCTTTCAGCTCCACCTCCACGTCTGATTGGATCGGTTAATTCATACGCCCACATGTCGTACTTTCATATTCGATGGCCGATCCGCCGATGAGGATCCCTGCTAGACTTTCATTTCCTGTAATTTCTGATTGGACTTTGACCTTTAATAGTTCCATTTTCCTTGACATAATTTGTCCGTTTCGGGCGCGACGTAACTGCTTGCGGGAAGACTTCGACCATTCTCCCTGAGTCCCTGACTTCTCTTCCATTCGTGATGATGGCCGCGGATGATTATTCTGGTAGCCAAGAAACGGCGACTGAGACTTCTCCCACTGCTTTAGGCCCATGTTATTTTCAGAAGGAGCGTATGGGCCGAGAAACGGAAGAGGCGGCTGCTCCCTTTTTCTTTTTGCCGATGTTGTTTCGCTGCTGCCTTGCTCAGTAAGTTGCTTAACAAGTAACAACCAATCCAGTTTTGAAGGCAGCTACGCCACCTAATCAGAGCCAAACCAATGTTCCAAGTGCCGCTGACTCGTGATTGCATGATTGAAAATTCCGTAGCGACGCGTGATTGCCTATAGTAATATATAATTTACAGGATGGGTCAGGACATTATCTATGGGTGGCGCGACCCGCCGCAGCAGACGGCTGTTCCGCTCGCGGTGCCAGCTGCTCCTCTCTACCTCCCTCACTTGCTCCATATCCGGTGGTGCTGTCCGAACCATGGTTGCAATCAGTGGCGGAACCAGAAAATTACACTAAGGGGGGCTGAAATCATATATGTATACATTTTAGCAAAAAGGGGGGGCTGAGCAAAAAATGTTGTCACAATTGAGAATGGAACCTGCATCATTTGCTTTAAAAACCAAGTTATATACCACTCCAACTAGTCTCATTCTTTGAAATTTATGCGTAGTTAATGTATTTATTTATACTTTAAGCTATACTTAATACTAAAAAGATAACTATTTATATTATTTTTTGGGGGGAGGGGGGGCTAAAGCCCCGGCAGCCTCCCCCCTAGTTCCGCCCCTGGTTGCAATGCAGATACTGTTGTTTAAAGAAACACATGCTACTAATTTTATGTTGGAATCGGTGATTATAATTGACGTAAAGAAAAAACTGGATGGCACCATAGATACCCGGCATTCCAAGCCTTTCTTATTATTGGAATTTAATGTCTGCTAAAACATGGAGGGTTTTGAGTTGACATAATCAGACAACTTAAGTTAAAATAAGGGATCAAATCAGCATAACATTGAATTCATAACAATTTCAGACTAGTAAACATCATAATATAATGTTTGATAACAAAGGTATTAATAATCATGCATAAAGTTAGTATAAGTATGTTATATCTTGTATTTTAATAAAATTGTGAAATTCGGACCCACTCCAGGTTTGACAGAAATGTACTTGGTTCAGAGTTTAACACATTTCTAGGAAAACTGCACCAGGAATCGTGACAGGTTGGACAATTATGGGAAAAACTTGTAAGCTTCTCTGCCCAGGAATCAACATGAAATCATTTTCACAAAGTCCCTGTTCCAAAGGTAAAAACATTTGTCACGTGTTTACTGCTTAATCGGTTTCATTCCTAATTCTATTATGTTTAACAATAAATACCATCATATTGCACTTAAACAAGATTATGATGATCAATTTAACACGTCTGTCATTTTGCATATGATAAATGTTCACCCATTTTTCAAAAGTCTAAATATACATGATATACACTGGATGATGCTCATACTCAAATCTAACCTATTCAGCTTTGTAATATGCCTAGACAAGCTTGATACACATTCCAATTTTCCAAACCACAAACATTCACATGACACTGATATTTAATCTTCTTTCTACCCAATGATATGCAAAAAATTATTTGGATATAAAGATACTTACATATGTAAAATAAGCAAAGTAAAAAGGAAGGTAATACAAAAAATGATTTTTTTCATCTTACAATATGAAGGATTAATAAATTTGATAATCCACTTCTTACAGAAATTTGAATCAAAAACCAAAAGATACATATTTTAAGAATTCATTTTTTTATATTATATGCATAGAACCATATTAACACCTTTATGTTATTAGTTGTCATTTGGTTGTTGACCCACCTCATTTTTGTTACGGGACATGAAAATGATAATCTTATATTTGAAGCTTTGAAAGATTTGCATTTTAGGATGAATAAGCTGATATATATAAAATAGATAGCTAATTGATGCATCGATTTTAATAGAACTCTATGTCAATTAATGTACAAAACATAATGTAATGTGGCATGTTACTCCCACGAGGAATAACTTTGACTTTCCTATATACATACGAAAAAGGTGATACATCACGAACTAAACAAGCCACAACTAATTTTCTCTCCTCTCCCTCTTAGAAACATGGTATCAAAGTGAGTGGAGATCGAAAGCTCCTAATTCTAGAGATTGGACGAGTTTATCATTATAACACACTGAAATCTGAATTTTAATCTTCAAAATTCTTACTCCAATAATGGAATATGTTTCGATTGCTTATACATGTAACCTAGAACATGTGTAATATACATTGTGGCATGAACCTATCGTAAATCCAGATTACCTTTGTATCTTCATTTGACTTCAAGAATATAAGGATTCTAATAGTGAAGATAAATGTTTAATTAGTACACCTTTAACTTTAAATATTGATAATAGAAGTTAAGCCAAGTTGTAATTAGTTGACTGATATTAATATATAAATAACAATGCAAAGTTTGGCATAATACATCCTCACTCTATAAATCGTACAATATAAATGATTTATATTCTAGGTTGATGAATGCATCTATAAAGTGTGAAATATTATTTATATAATCATATAATGAGTTTTGATATGTTCAATGATCATACATCTCGACACATACATACATACATACATACACACACACACACAAACAAAACTTGACTTGGTGTAGTGGTTAACATACTTATTGCCGACAAGGAGTGGCTCAAGTGGTCAAGCATGGTGTCCCCTAAAAAAGGGACCTGAGTTCGAATCTCAGTTGTCTCCTTAATTTACCACCCTCCCACACACACACACATGTATATATATATATATATATATATATATATATATATATATATATATATATATATATATATATATATATATATATATATATATATATATAACCACAATAAAAATCACAACCCTCTCTAATATGGCTAGTACCATTAGTGATCTTAATAATGTATAATGATACATAGTAATTCTAAATAAGTTGTGCTGGTTTGACAAGAAAAATAAACATAAGTGTGACAACAATGGGACTGGTTTATATGAATTGGATTATATTAACATAAAATGACTTGCAAAAGAAAGTTGAGTGATGGACAGAAGCATATAAAAATAGGTTTTAAGGAAAGTATGTCCTTATGAGTAATTCCAAACATCACCTAATTAAAAAAATAAGATATTAATTTGAAGAACAAATACAATAATAATGATACTAAACCCTAATATATATTTTAGACAACCTAATAGACAATTCAAACTGAAAGTCATTCAATCAGGTTCTACATGACTAAATTAGTTAGGAGGTTATGTTTCACCTAAACTGACTTAATTTGTATATATTCTATCATGGGGTATGCAATATTTTTTATTACTTATCACTCTTTATTTACATGTGTTGGTATTATTAATTTATGCTATTATAAATAAGTTTCTGAGGATCATGATGAAAGAAGAAAAAGTATTTTTATTAATTGTTCACAACAGATGCTATGCTATCACATTTTCATAAGTTTGTGAGAAAATTGGGCTAAGTCTGGGTTGATGACAACTCGACGTCGACCACCATAAGGAAGATGGTTAACTAATGTTGCTACAACCATACAAAATGAATCCATATTGAATATATGCATACGAAATATAAGAGAAACAAATAAGTGTATTGGAGGAGAAACAAAAATAACAAATAGAAAGATAATGCATAAATGTAAAAAGTGGCTATCATGGAGTTTGTCTTTGAAAAGTAAGGGATATTTTTAATTTGAGGTAATGCGAGGGTTTTTTTAGAAAGTCTCTTGTAATTAAAATAAACTGCACTGAGAAGACCAGTCACTTACTCCGTCAGACACCAACATCTACCTTTTGTTTGATGCCTCTAGTGTGCTTTGTGATTTTTGTTAAAAGATTCAATGTTGGTGTTCTGATTCCTATAGCATGTCTATAAGGCCATTGACTTAGATTTACCTCAAATTATATTTGATAATAACAGTTAAGTGTTTGATAAAGTATTGAACTCAATTGATTAAGTTGTATATATAATTTGATACAATTTGCACTATCTTTTACCTATTTTTGCAATTTCATTTGCATTTATGGATTAAACTATAAAATTTCAATAATTGAGAATATGATTGTTGATTACCTAGCACATGCCCTCTCTCCTATCCATTCCTATTTTAATAACCTTTGAATGCTCCTAAATTATGTTTGGATGATACTTTAACCCTTCATTTCTAACCTAAACATAAGGTTTGGGAATTTACCACATCCATGCAAAAGCCTAACAATGTATGCTAGTAAGTTATCACATGATGCATAATAAAAGGACAAGAAAGTTCATTTCAAGTAAAAGGCACTGAGAACATTCATATTGTATCAAGTTGAGATCTGAGGATCCTTTAGTAATATTCTACAAGTTTTAGTAACCACAAAGAGTAAAGTCTCACAATATCAGTGTAATGACCCCACCCCTACTTAGTAGGTAATTGAATGTTATGAAACCCTGATCTTAATGTTCATGTGTTCAATGTCAATTCAATATCTAGTCTATATGTGCATGATCCTTATTTGGATACATAGTCAGAAAAACTTAAGATTTTATTTGAAATCATGATATTCTATATGTTTACCTTGTTGAAGTTCAGAGCACTAATCTTGATAGCATGTTCATAAGAAATGTGATGAGAAACTCAATAATACAAATAGTAGTGTGATAAATGATTTTTGATATTTTATTAATAACTCAAATTATTTGACAAATTGGAGGAATAATAAATAATCTCATGTGATAATTTATTAAAAGTCAAAAAAATTCATTGATATATGGACCTATTTTATGATGAGTTTTATCAAGAAATATTTAGTTGATCATACTATTTAAACTGAGGTTTATAAGTATACTATGTGCATTTTCATTTTTTATTGATAACTTATAATTGGTATTTATATATTGATTAATTCATTTCAAACCCCTTGTATAATTGACTGAATTTTTAGAGTCTACTTGAAGAAAGAATGGTCTTCTAAATGTTTTGAGTATTCAAAAATAAATTTAGTCAACCATGCTATAGGTTGTAGTACAGTACTTCGGTGTTTGATTTTTAATTATTTATGAGTAACTTCAAATGGTATTAATTTAAAATGTAGCTCTTATACCGTGTTTCATACAACTTGAATATTATTTTGGATATTGTTTTATGGATGAAAGGTAACCATCTCAATAAACTTTTATGGCTAGAAAATTCTACTAAAAGTAAATAAAAGAAACATGGGGATTATTTACAATTGACCAAGTACCTTAATTAATTTGTATGACTAAGCTAACACTCTAGTAGATCCCATAATTCTTAACTCACTACAAAGGAAAAAAAATCTAGAGAGATAAGGATAATTAGGATTTGGATGAGGAAATAAGTGGAGATGTTGATCTGGGGTTCTATCTTCCAAAAAGTGATGAAATCAACCAAGAAAATCTTCTCTAGATAGTTTTTCTTAATGGTTCATATCTCCTATATGATTTATGTAATTACATTAATTTGAATCAAAGGATATCAAATCACCTTCGATTCTCTTTCATACTCTTCAATATTCATTTCTAGGGTCATGAGTTGGAAGGAGGCAGGAAAGACTGGTTTCAAAAAGTTTGATTTGGGCTTAATATTGGACTATGTTTTTAGGTATTTAACACCTGAGGTGAGTAGGTAAAAGAATCTTCCAGTAAAATTCACTTAAGTACATGAACCTTTTTTTAAATTATCTTTTTCTCCATATATAATAATGAATTGTATGTTGCTATTCTTAAAGTTTATTTACAAGACATTACATTAATGCTCAAAGCATGATCAGACAATTACTATATGATCAAATAGCTACATAATTCTATGTATCTTGGAAATTGGAGACTTTAGAAATTTATTTGAGATTTTTCTAAAACAATAAAAAAATTTCAAACAATTTGGGTGTCTGAACAACAGCCTAGCCGAGATCCAGATAAATGCTAACATAATGATTTTATAGGACATTTTAATTCATTTAATTTCATATCTTGACAAGTAAATTTTCTAATACAATGCACATCTTGTGAAACAATCAATCATTATTGGAAACCCATTGTAGTATGCTTCTAAAAACATAGATGTCTTATTCAAGAATATGTGGCTGGTTGAAGTGATTCATGTGATACTTTGAGTTTCTAGCTGGATATTATTTATATTCATATACATTTCAATTATGTGATGTAAAATTTCTAGTTCATATCCTAATAAATATATTTGAATGAGTTTCTAAACTACATTAAGTAATTACTAATGCCTCCCTTAGTTAGGGATTCCACCGATTCTCTATATAAATGTGATAAATTGTGAATGAATGATTATCTCAGTAGACATGATTATGTTGGAATATGGGGAAAGTGTTATATGTGAATGATGTACTAGAAAATTTAGAGAGAAGGATTACTAGTAGGTTAAGCATTCAGTTCAGTATCATTATAGTGAGTTTAGTTCAGTAGTCCAACTAGTAAGCACAATATAGAAATAAACAAGATCAGTCTCTGAGAAAGATATTATCAGGAAACATCATAGTAATAGATGCCATGAACATCTTACAACCAACCCCTACATGTCTACAATGGAAAGGGTGAAATGAGATACAACTACCAGATATATGAAGAAGTAGCCTAGATATAGATATATGAAGTACCCAAAACCAATCGACTAGATATCAGTGATACTTATGTAAATCATAGTACCCGACAACAACCAAAGATCATTATGGTACTACTTTAGTAGTAGGGGTATCTAACAATAACCTGAGATTCCGATAGTACCCATGATAGATTGAGCATATAGGCCTTGTGAACCTATTCCTTCTAATGTTTACTCCGTATTGCGTGTTAACCCCTATAGAAAAGAATTATGGGGAGTCAAAGACTTTTTACCCTAGAGGAACCACTCTTAACTAACATGGATAAAGGGCCACAATTTCACAGTCAGTTGTTTAGTTGATGCTAGGCCTTACAAGGCAACCATGACACAAAGCGTGGAGTTAGTAGAAGCATTAAGGTCCATGGGTTTACCTTAAGACTTGTACAACTAGTCATGCAGTTGTGGCTTTCAATTAGATGCTATGAGGCAAGTGAGTTAAGTGGAAATGTAAATCAGAAATTTAATTGAGTTCACTCAAGTCCAAAAAAATATTGTAGTTAGTCATAATAGTCAATTATATTCAATTGGACAACATAGTAGTATTCAGTTCCTTAGTCAGTCAAGTAGTCAAGTCAAGTCAAATTCAATGAATGATCAGAAAGAGAATAATGAGGAGAATGTTTACATATTTGCATATTGATATTGATGCATGATACAATATTAAATGCAAATTTTAGTTTAGAAAGTCTTTCCGTATACAAGCTAGTCAAACTTTCATTACAAACATGCATGCATACATAACCCTAATTATTTCTAGTATTTCAACTTAAATTACACATGATTACATTGAGAAGGAAGGTAGACATGAAACAAGATGTCCCACCAACCCTTTCTTGATGGAAAAACCTATCCCTTAAAACACAACATCCATTGAATTAAGGATCATAACATTAATATCCATACATTTTTGAACTCCCTTAAGAAGATCCCCAACATCTGGTGCTAAAAACTCAAAGGTGTCAAAACCAAAGGGAATAAACACATGTTGATTATCTACAAACACTTTCTTGTTCTTGACTACTTTAGTTGAGGTAGATTCCCACTTTCCATGCCCACCACTGGGGAAACCCTACTCAAATCCACAGATGCATGTTTACCTTCAACACAATTAAAAATTAATACATCAACTTGTCTAAGTGTCGATCTCCCACCATGCGGATCTATCAAAAAATTCAAAGGTGTATCTTTCTTAGCAACAACTCCTACATGTCTGAGTACATCATATAGAATATCTCTAACAAGATCACATATGTACTTAAAACCTGATAGTTCCCTACAATAAACTGTGTGCTCACCAAAAGTGTAATAAACACACCTTACGACAAACTAGGTAAACCTCATCAATTAGAAATAAAGGTATCATAAGGCGGTACTTGAGGATAGAGCAATACTCTACTAGTGAGATATGCAATACTATTACATCAATAGGAATAATAAGAAGAAAATTATGAGCACGATCAGCTTGTAGACACTTGAAAACTACTTTTTATATAGTTGTCATGTCAAACTTGACTTCCACGTCTCCAATAATTTTGCTAAAAATACACTCACTAAAGAATTTTGGGCATTAGGGGGGAGGTTCCTTATTGGAAAAACTACTATGATCAAAAGTCAGAATTGTGACACGAAGACAATCCAAAGCAATGTTATAATTAGAATCCATGTTGCATATCCCATTGTTTCATAAAATATCATCATGAAGGAGCTTAGATTGGGCCCTGGAAGCCACAAAAGTGTATGAGGCCTCTACTACTGAGTACAACCCTAATATGCCAAGATGGATGGGTAAGGAAGCCAAACGCCATTGAAGGTCACTAAAGAATAGACCTCCACAAACAACTATATCTTCGATGGATCCTCATAATCCTCTATCAAATCATGTTGTTGCCTTCTCCATGTGAATAGTTGACACTTCCTAAGGCCGAATAGAAGTTTCACATTAACTATACAAGAAAATAGTAGAAGGAGTTCACTATGTGGATCATGTAGTTGGGGAAGGAGATCCATAATCTCAATAGCCTTCATAGCCCTTTGCATAGCCAACCCCTCAATAAAACCTTTGTCCCTGCTAAATGATTCCTCCAAGCTACTTCACTCCTAGCAAAGGCCTACCAATATCTATAGGGAACAACCCTTAGTGAAGCTTCCAACTATGACATGTAATCTTTTAATATGCATTACTACTTTACTTTTATTTTATTTGTCCAAAAAAGCTAAATGCCTAATATAGTGATTTAGAGTGTTTATTGTTCTACTCATTCACTGTGCGAGTAGCTCACTCTTCTACTAAGAAAAATTGAAAGACCAAGTGAAAGATGTAGATTCCTCAAATTATATCTTCCACAAGAGTTGAGTATCATATTAGTCAAGTTCAGTCGGGCCCTATCAATCTATGTCCTTCTAAGAAAATAAGAGAGTTGTATACAGTAATGTGCAATGTTGATTCTTTATTAATAGAGTATGCATATAATTTTCAAGACTTGTGTGCATGGAAGTGAGAGATTTAGTGTGAATGTTTTAATATGTATCATTATGATTGAAAATAGATCAAAGGAATCAAGTCTTATATATGTATGCAAAGTTAGTTCATGTTATTAAATTGGAGAGTCTCAAAAGATTTCAATCTCAGAAAGTTAAGAGTAATTTTTATTTTATGTTTAATCCTCAGTTTATGTCGTAATTATGAGTATTTAATGTGAGATGCATATGTAACAATCAAATATTTCAAAAGACTACAAGACGAAGCAAAAGATAATCACCTTCGATATATATATATATATATATATATATATATATATATATATATATATATATATATATATATATATATATATGTCATATGTTAAGATTAGAATTTCAGTCATCATAATGCCAAAAATAAACTTAGTGGATGCACATACCTCAAGAATCAATTCAAGTCAACTACAAAAAAATCTAGAGACTAGGATTAGAGTCCCAAACACCTAGACTTAATACAAGAAATTTAGGGTTAGTATTATGTTGAATTCACAAAATACTAGATATCAACTTTTACATAGTCCAATTAGGTTCAATAACCTATACAATCAATATATCATATTTTCCTAGTTTTAGATTATATTTCAGTATGATATTATTACACTAGAATAATTAGTTGTAAATTTATTTTGAGTAATATATTTAATGAGATTAATAAATAAACTAACTTTTAAACTAAATTGATTTTAATCCAGAAAACTATACCAATTGATAGATTTTATGTCTCTAGTTTGAAGTCATATTTTAACTTGATATTAATGAAATTATTCAGTATTATAGATTAATGTAGGGAAAGTTGACCAATATGCCCCACATACTTGTCCATGAACTTAGGGTGTGAACACTGTCTTGGTCATTTGACCCAGTTGTTTTCATGTGGGGATAATAGTAAGAACATGGCGTCAAAAGATAAATGGCCCCTTACTGTAAGAGAAAACAAAAACATCACGAGGGTAGTTCTGGATCTGGACACTGGCGATTGCACGACTCTAGTTTGCACAAGTCCACAAGCCCAAAGATTCAATCCCCTATCAAAACTTGATGTACTAATTTGGTAGGAAAAACTAACATTACTAGGGACTTACTTGAGTCCATATGGCCTCAACAAGCCCTATATCAAGACCAGAGGATACCAAGAGTTCCCAAATTCCTTTCCTCCATGTCAAGTACATGGAAGGAGATCAAAGAAGGATAGAATCAAGAAAACATGATGGAAAATGCATAAATTCCTCTTCGAAAGTCCAACTTCATGGGATCCATAGAGAAAACATAAAGGAACGGGGACAAAATCCTGCTACCAGATCACACCTAAAAATCCAACACCGTATAGGAGGAGAAAGAACATTTTGGGTATTTACCCCTTGACACTAAGACCTAGTGACTAATTTGTCTTCAATAGCTCTTAGCAAAATAAAGGATCTCTTCACAAAACCATGAGGGTGTTTGAGAGTCATTTCCATCACTAGTAAGCTAGAGATGACAATGGAAATATGGTGAAGAAAAACTGAGAGAAAGAGGCATACCCTATCTATACCACCCTAATGCCCAAGGCATGGCTCTTTCCACTCAGAAAAGTCTCTTGAATTATTAGGGGAAAGAAAATGGAAAGAAGTAGGGAATTGAGGGATATTTTAATGAGGGAAGGATTTATCAGCCTTATTCCTACAAGAAAATTACATACCCTAAGGGAGGAGATAAGACCAATGTCATCATAGAGGGGTGAGAGTAGTTGGAAAAGAAAGGATAGGATTTTAATGTTCACTCAGTGACCAAGCATAGAAAAGAAAAGAATGGATCATGTGACACATTCTAATGAAGTAACTATACTCAATCTAACTTAATTAATAAATATTCATTAAATGGGTGATTCTTAAAGTCCTCTCCGTCCTAATTTTTTTAACATAGTAAATAGAATACAATAGAGATGAAAATTGACAAGTTAACTAATTGATCTACAATGATTCCAAATTTACAATTAATTTCCAATTTTGTGGAGATTTGTTTTGTTAATTACATATTAGAATTCCATGGTATTATTATCATATCTATTACAATGAATTCATTTCCTCTTATATCTTGGAAATAATACTGATTGAATATAATTATTATTGGATCAAAGGGCTCTAGAGGGGGTGAATAGAACTAAAAACACTCACATAATACTTATCTGACCTTCAAGTTACTTCAAATAAACCCAATTCCAAATAGTGAATTTGATGGCAATTAAAACATACATAGTAAGGATGAGAGAGATTTAAGAAACCAATTGAATAAGCTATTTAGAGTGGTTCCACTCTCCAAACTAGGAAATAGTCACTCCACTACCTAGAGTGGTCAAGCTCTAGGATTTCTAAGTTGTCTACTCCTTATATTCACTTATAAGAGTTACAACATATCACCTTCCTTTTCCGAGACAAGGATACCCAACTTCCCTTTGAGGTCAAGGGAGACAACAACCTTACAAAACAAGATCTTACCTATCCAAGAGCTAGTCCTCTACCTCACCAAGGTCTTACCCACTCTTGCAAGCAGCTACATGCCTTCGCCAAGGTGATCCCCTTCTTGCAACCATTCTTTTACCGTGAAGGATTTACCCACTCAGCTCCTTGCATTTTTCATCGTGTCCTTCTCCTTCACTTGGAGATGCTTTATGAACCTTCTTCTAAAGATTGAAGAAGCTTGCACCTTCTGCTTTACTTGGAGAAGCTTTCACCAACTTGATCTTCAAGAAAGGGGGTTGGAGAAAGAGAGATCTTGAGAGCTTCACAAGTATACATGGTAGTAGTTCTTTCACAATTATCCTATCTCACTCATAATGAACGAAATGAGTTGTAATAAAGAGAGAGAAAGGGTCTCAAGTTGACTAGATGCACTCAACTATAAAAAGAAGCTTGAATAGCATGAAGGATCAACGTTGGAATGAACTCTAAGAGGTCCTATTTATAGTTGAGGGTGTTCACTAGAGTGTGGGAACACTTATGAATGTTTTCTAGTCATTTGGAGGGTTGCAACGGATATAATTTTGAGTTTGAAATAGTCCAACAGTTAGATTCACTTTTTCAGCATTTTCTATTCAATGCATTCGGCTGAGTTTCAATAAATATAACTCGACTGATCACACTATGTGAAAAGGCAATTTAAACCATTGGTCGAGTTTGTCCTGGTGGAAACTTTACCCATCCACTTATATCGGTTTTGGTCTGCAGAGAGATTGGTCGAGTTTATTGAATTTGAAACTCAACCTATTGAGATCATTCTCAATATCCATTAAGGACCGGTCAAGTTTATAACTCGACCCATGAACAACCTGTAATAAATTTTATAAAATGATTTTTAAGTGATCAAACGTTCAAATTAAGTGTCCCTAATTTTTTCTAATCTTAGTTACAAGTCAGATCATCAATACAAATGATTGCAAAAATGTTCTATGGTGGTTTGGAGTGTTTTGCACAAAAGTGCATTTTCATTACTTTTGACTTGAACTAAAACAAGCTAGGGCTTTATCAATTTGATCCTTTTCACGTACCTAATGCCTGAAATCAATATCAAACAAAGATATTAGATTCATATAAATGGGATGGTTAAGTCATTATCAAAATATGGGCAATGTGTAACACTTAGGTCAACATTTCTCCCCTTTTTGACAACGACAAACCATTCCTAAACATATTGAAAAGGATATGAAAATTTAAGCCTTTACCTTTGAGAAAGGATGTGAAAGTTAAATCTTTACCTTGTGAATTGCAAGGGGATACATGAATGAACAATGTGAATTGCTCCCCCTCAATTCATGCTTACCTAATCCTGCATGGTTAGTCTTTCCAAAAATAGTCATAGCACATATACATACTATATAGTCCTTTAGCAAGTCACATGACATGTAGTTAATTGACAAGAAAAGGATCATATAAGTGATAAAACAATATAGTTGAGGTCATTTATCCCCTTTGTCATATAAAAAAGATAGGGAGGTAGAAATAGCTAAAAACACATGTCTTGTCGACACACATAAGAAAAAGAAATCAACCACATATCACACATCAAACAGGGATGAGGTAAAGAGAAACAAGCAGTCCAATGTCATTATCAAAATATGGGATAACATACCACAAACTCATAAGATACAATCAACCAGAGAGTTATGGTACATAGGATTAAGATTACAACACTAGAACATGTCCTAACTGAAAGAGCCACAAACCAACAATAAAACAATAGGATGATAAAATAGTAAGCCTCATATATAGTGCCCAAATATCTTAGTACATGAAAGTATAAAAAGATAGATATGATCAACACTAAAGACTGAAAAACTAAAACATCTAAGCTATATATAAGATATCTATTTCAATGGGGTCATCATCTGCATCATCATCATTTGCCTCAAGCTCGTAGTCCTCGTCCCCATCTGAAGATGCAGCAGAGACAACGATATCTTCACCTTCATGTCCAAAGGAACCAATGAAGCCATCATCAGAACCAACATTAGAGCCATCATCCTTTGTAGTATGGTCTGACATCTCCTCATCAACATGAGGACAAAAACCACGAATGGGACATCTGACATTCTGCTCCTCCTAAGACATGCCAAGAGCATGTGACGCATGCACTTTTTGGAAGGTGGGAGCAGAGATGCCAAGGCTGGTAAGTAGGGAGGCAGTAGGGCCAACATGTAGAGACAGCAGAGGAAGCACACCAGGGTTAGGGGCAGGTCAACCATCAACAAATAAGGTGCCAGTGGAAGAAATGGGTGGAGGGGTCGGGTATAAGTGAATGTATGCATAAGAGGCATAGTCACCGCCTAAGTAGGAATTGTAGGAGGGGTAGGGATGTCTACAGGATAGGTTCATGTGTGACATGATCTGGCATAGGTCCTGGTAGAGGTGATCCTGAACTAGAGGTTGTACGCCTACTGTTTTATCATGTAACTCAAAAGAGATTCATTTGACACTAAGAAAGAGGCATGGTCAGGTCGGGTTTGTGGTAGAGGTGAAGGTTCCTGGGTTGAGGTAGAGGTGGAGGCTCCAGGAGTGGTAGGAGAGGTAGGAAGGAAAGTCTTCTTGATGGTGGTTTCACTAATACAAACTCCTTTCTGAATTGCTTTGTAATTAAGATCAAGGAAAAGATATTTTTGGGTAGCAAAAACAAAAAGATCACAGATCAAGGCATGGTAGGGTGGGTGGGTGCCACAGGTGTTCTTCCCAGAGGCAAACCAGGTCATTTGGTGTAGAATGTATCGGGTCCACTTGACTCCAACATTCTTCAAAAGACAATACATGATCACAATAGTGTTTTCTGCAATTTTTGTTTGGTTTTTCTTTGGGTGGACATTGCAGTTTACTAATAATGCGATCAGACAATTTTTGAGATCTAGGAAAGAGGACGACATGATTGACTTTTTCCTATATAGGACATGAGGCTTCTTCAAAAACTTGTGAATACTAGGGAGATTAAGATCAAAGAGTTTGTAGAAGACCTCAGGGCCGAGTAGGTAACTTAATTAGGATAGTCCTTCCTCCATGTGTCGGTGACCTCAGTACCATTGAAAAAGACATTCAAAGAATATTCAGAGATGGTGAATTTTCTATCGATAACCATTGAAGTAAGAATTTCCTAGATATTGGGTAGTGGCACAATTGTATAGTAGATCCATTGAAGATGGCATAAAATTCATGGACCGCTTGGTGCTTGTGATGGAATTTTGAAAGCACTGACGTTCTATGCACAAAGTACCAAGGTAATGGGAATGGAACCACTCACCCACCTCTGTGATAACCTTCGTCATTGTGAGATGAGGCTCAAACAAAGCTCTAAAAGGGAAAGGGTTCCTAGGAAGGAGATCCTTGTAGCGATTGAGAGCTTTGAGGGGTATAAACTAGGTTCCATCAAAGGATATTAGGCGAGGATTTGATGAAGAAGAAGGTGCTCCACCTAGAACAACTCTTTTACTACGGTTGGATGTCATGGAGATAAAATGGAGAAGAAACTACAACCGAAAGAGAGAGAGAGAGAGAGATCCTCACCATAAGGTCGTCTAACGACCAAGATGGGTGTAGGAAGAGGCAAGGAAGGCTAAACAAGGCAAGGGAGAGGGTATGCGAACTTAGGGTTGGAGGTCAAGGGAGTTGGAGTTAGGGATTGGTCGACTTTTCTCTAGTTGAGAGGGAGAAATCTTGGCTGAAACCCTTTTTAAGTTTGGACCATCTCAGCCATCAGTCGATTTCTGAGATATGGAAATTGGACCGATCGACATTTTCACATGACCTCGGACAAGGGATCAATCGAGTTGGCAACTCAACTGACATGCAGCCTATCCAAAAACTTGAAATTTTAATTCCTAGCCTCTAGGGTGATAATTGAATTTATTTCTTTAGCCTATTATGCATTTAGTCATATTGAGGAACATTTCACTCATCATAGGGTACTATTTTGTGATAAAATAATTGTTTGCAAAAAATACCCAAAACAAGCAAAACAAGGCATAGAAACAAGACAACTAGAGCACATAGCAATCAAGAGATGATCAATTTTAAGAAATAAACATATAGGAAAGAGAAAAAATATCTAGAAGTTATGTGAGTATCATCAAGAGTAGTTATAAGATGTTTTGATCTAATAAAAATAAATTTCTCTCTAGCTATAGGTTTAGTGAAAATGTTCGCTAATTGGTTTTCCTTATCCACATGTGTGATATAAATATTCTTCTTGGCAATGTGGTCAAGAATAAAATGATGAAGAACCTCTATATTTTTAGATCTACTATGCAATATAGGATTGTAAGACAAGTTAATTTCACTAATATTATCACAATATATAGGAGAAGCATCACAATGAATGTTAAAGCCTTGGAGCATTTTCTTCATCCATAGGACTTGGGCACAACAACTTCTAGCTGCAATGTATTCAGCCTTGGTAGTTGATAGAGCCACAATGCTTTGCTTCTTGGAGAACCAAGAAACTAGGCAAGGTTCTAGGAAGAACTAAGTGCCACTTGTACACTTTCTATCAATCAAACAACCTACATAATGAACATCATTATAGGCTATAAGAGTATAGTTCCTTAACTTGGGATACCATAGAACAAAATGTGGGGTTTTGGCTAGATATCTCAAAATCCTCTTAACAGCTATGAGATGTGATTTCCTAGGACTTGATTGAAAGTGATCACACAAGCCAACACTAAACATTATATCAGGTCTAGAGGTAGTTAAATAAAGTAAACTTCCAATCATACCTCTATATAGCTTCTCATCTATCTTTTCACCTTGTTCATCTCTATCAAGCTTGGTAGTATTTGACATGGGGGTGTCCATCAACTTGGTGTCCACCATCCCAAAAAGCTTAAGTATCTCACTTGTGTACTTGCCTTGTTTGATGAAGTTACCTTCCTTAGTTTTCTTGATTTGAAATCCGAAGAAGAAAGTAAGTCCCCCCACCATGCTCATCTCATATTTAGTCTGCATAAGATCACTAAACTCCTTGTAAAGATCAAGATTAGTTCTGCCAAAGATACTGTCATCAACATAAATTTGAATAATTCAGAAATTAGTAGAATTGTGTTTTGGAAACAAGGTAGAATAAATTTTTCCCATGATATAGACATTTTCTAGCAAAAAGTTCTTTAGTTTCTCATACCAAGTTCGAGGTGCTTGTTTGAGACCACATAGAGCTTTTTGTAACAAGTAAACATGGTTAACAATATTATCATTTTCAAAGATAGGAGGTTGAGCAACATATACTTCCTCCTCAATTGTACCATTCAAAAACACACTTCTAACATCCATTTGATAAACCAGAAAGATTTTATGACTATCAAACTCAAACAACATTCTAATTGACTCAAGTCTAGGTACAAGTGCATAAGTTTCATCAAAATTAATACCTTCCTACTGAGTGTAGCCTTGAGAAACTAACCATGCTTTGTTTCTTACCACCTTTCCACTTTCATCAAGATTGTTGTGGTAGACCCACTTGGTGCCAATTATCTTTCTATCACTTGGTCTTGGCACTAGAAACCACACTCGCTTCCTTTAGAACTGCTCCAACTCTTCTTGCATATCTAGGATCCATTCATCATCCTTGAGAGCTTCTTTTACATATTCAAGCTCAAGTTGAGAGATGAAGGTAATGCCTGCTTGTTTTTGTTATAGACAACATGTGTCTTCATCCTTTCAAAAGGATTGCCTATGATGAGATATTTTGGATGATGCTTTGCAAAGTGTGTGTGTGGGGGGAGGGGGTTGGATCCTTCTTTTCTTCATCTTTCTCTTCTTCATCAACTAACACCTCCATTCCTTTATCAATGATGTTGAGCTCTTTCAATAGAGGAATCACCTCATCCGCAACATTATCATTAACAACATTATTTTTTGCTCAGTCAAAACTCGCTTGCTTTTTTTGTATTTTTTCAAATATTTAGACTGTACAATGCGTGAGTAAAGAAATAAAGGACTTTACAAGTAATTCTTTGAATGTGTACAGAACTTAAGATCTTGAATTTAAGAACCCCTTCACGATTCCAACACATCTTCAACACGAGGACATTGCGGAGCAAAAGTGAAAGTGTAAGACTGTAGAATCAGAAATCCCAGGATAAACCAATATCCAAAAAGAATAAGATGACCTATATGCACAAAGACAAATCTCATCCAAATAACCACAAAAGACTTCTCTCACCCAAAAGGACAGCTCATCAGGAGAAACTCCTCTAAAAATTGAGTGGCAGAATAAGGAGAGACGAAGATCAACTATGAACAAAACTTGAGAAGTTTAGCTTTAAAGATAAACTACTAACCTCATAGTGCATCAATATAACATCATGTGCAGCAAAACATCTTCACAATACCAAAACATCTTCATAACGAGGACATAGTAGAGTAGAAGTAAAAGTCCCAGGAAAAACCAATATCAAGAAGAATAAGGTTACCTATTTGTACAAAAGAAATCACTTCCAAAGATCCACAAAATGACAACTCCCTCACTCAAAAAGACATCTCATCAGGAGAAACCCTCCAAAAAAGTGGGATATAACAACACCACGAACTCAACAGGAGGTAAAAAATTATCAGCTATCAAAAACATGAGAAGAACAACTTTACACATTTGCTAGTATCCTCAGAGTTCATCAACATGGACATCATATGCATTGATATTTGAATAGGAAACACTTCACTGACATCAAAGAATAGCCCACAAGATGAATCCAAAAGAGAATAAGCAAACTAACACCTCAAGATCAGAAGAAGAAAGGAGGGACATTCCTCAAAAACTCAAGAACTTAGGTGCAAAGAATATCAAACTCTAATTTGATAATTTTCCAAACCACTTCAAAGCTCAAAATCTTATCATCATGTACCCTTCTATTTCTTTCAATCCAACTATACAAAGAATGAGGGCACTCATGATCTTTGACTTCTCATTCTTCATCTCATAGAGATCACTTCAACTCTTTAGTAGACCAACCCAAAGACCTTCAGGAATAGGAGGTCTAAAACAAAATTGCAATCAAAGTAAATGTGATGTGTGTCTTCATAAGCATTGAAACATAAAAAATACACAGAATCTATAGCAATACCTCTTCTTTTGGAATAACCCGAAGTAGGAAATTTATTATGTCTAGCCTTCCAAAGATGAACCTTGCTATTCATATGGCTTTTAGAACTCCAGATCCATGAGAAGAAATTGTCCTCAACCTCCTTGTTTCTAACAACATCCAAACGCTTCTAATGCAAGCTATATTGCATCCTTTGAAAACTATATGATCAGGTACATCACCAGAAACCATGATAGAGTTCAATTTATCATATATAACATGAGCACAACTAGAAGACGGAACAATCCATTTACCATTCTTAATAATAACATTCAAAAATTAATCTATACTGATCCCAGATGTAATAACCATGTCTTCAAAAAAAACATCCTTCAAGAACTTCTTGTTATACCAGGGATCAATCCGTGTCAAGAAATTATTGCCTATACTGATGATGAAATCAATATGCTGCAACAAAGCTTCCATCACCTGAAGAATTCTATTGAATGCCATGAAAAATTGGAGGATTAAGCAATACTCCAGAAGGACTCCTTTTTGAAATACTTCTCACCTATTCATTTAACACACAAGGTATCTTTTTTACTAGCTACGTCCCAAGCATTAAGCAATAAACACACATAGGTGAGATCCTTGCTCTTTTTGATTCCAAGACCTCCTTCCTTTTTAGGGAGGGTGACAATATCCCACTTGACCAGATGTATATTTCTTTTGTTATTACATTGTCCCCACAGAAAATTCTTGCAAAGGCTATCAATCTCCTTTAGAGTAGAAGCAGGAATAGGAAATGAGAAAATCCAATAGATATGCATAGAAGAAAGAGTAGATTTCACCAATTCTAATCTATCAACATAAGAAAGAGTTTTAGATTTCCTTCTTTATAACCAAGTCTAGTGCACAACTTCTTATTAAGCTTGCCCACGAACAAAGGCAGACCAAGATATTTAGAGTTTTCCAAATCCTCGATATCCATTTTAGCACATTAGATAGAAGAACCATATCATCCTACTTCCCCATAATGATGGCACTCTTGGAGAAATTAAGTTTGAGATCTGACATCGATCCAAAGTTGTCCAATAACTCCTTGATATTCCAAACATTGTTGTCATCAGGTTTTGCAAATATCATAAGATCATCTACAAATATTAGATGAGAAAAAGAAAAATTCCTTGAAGTAGAGATAGGTTGAATGAGATTACCATTACATCTAGCTTTCATCAATTCAGAAAAACCTTGCATGGCGATAACAAAAAGATAAGTAGCTAAAGGGTCTTCTTGTCTCAACCCATTAGAAGGAGGTTATAATATGTCAATTCTTCATTAACCAGAACTTAGTAGGATGTAGATTGGAAAATAACCTCAATCCACGTGATCCATCTAGAAGAAAAACCCATCCTATGGAGAATAGTAAAGAGAAACTTCCAACTCACAGAATTGTAGGCCTAGAGATATCAGACTGGAAACACATAAAAGGAGATTTATTCTTCTTGAAATCACTCAGAATTTCATTGGTTAATAAAATTGCATCCTTGATACTCCTCCCCTTCACAAAAGCACACTGATTGGAGTTAATAATATTAGGAAGAACCTTCTGAATCCTATTCGCCAGAACCTTGGAAATTATCTTATAAAAATGTTGCATAAAGTTGTAGGTATCCAATTGGAAATACTAGAAGAATCATTTCCTTTAGGAAGAAGCGTGATATACATTTTATTAGCCTCCTTAAGAATACATCCCCTGCAAAAGAAACCACTGACAACATAAAAAACATCATCTCCAATAATATGCCTACCTTTCTTGTAGGACTCTTATCCTCATTCAGGTCATTACCTATCTCATCCACTTATTTTCTAGAAGCAACCTTAGTAAGCATGATATTCTACTGGTTAAAATTGCGAGGACCATTCCAATCCCCTTCCCACACATGACCCAGCTCATCTTTACAAGATAGATCTTTATAGAACTTTCCAACAAAAGCTTTGATATCTTCTGTATTATTGTTGGGCTTGCCTTCAATCAACAATATTCTAATGGAGTTTCTGACCCTTGTAGTTCTCAGAGAAGCATACT
Source organism: Alisma plantago-aquatica (assembly GCA_963693085.1). NCBI lineage: Eukaryota > Viridiplantae > Streptophyta > Magnoliopsida > Alismatales > Alismataceae > Alisma > Alisma plantago-aquatica. The sequence goes on along the minus strand of OY856411.1, from coordinate 1,393,498,651 downwards.
TTTTTTTGTATTAGATTTCCCTTCCTTCAACCACAGAACACATGATTTTTGATGATAAAGATTCTTCATTATCAGCAATAGACTTAACCTCTTTTCTAAGTTCATTAGAAATCACCCTCAAAGAGTTATCAGTAGGATTCAAATCCGCATTCTTCTGAGCTTCTCTAGCTTTAAACTTAACCTCAACAACCTTCTCAAATATGTCACCATAAACATTTTTGTTCCACACTTTCATCTTGTTTATTAAATTCTCCAGCTTCCTGTAGAGATTAAACATCACATAACCTTCAATAGCAAGCTCCCAATCGTCCTTAAGGATGAATAAGAATTCATCATGTCTGGTCCATCTATTAATGAATCCAAAAGGAGTTCTCATCTTCCTCAGATTCCCAATGATAAGATTTATCCTTCTATGATAATTGATTTCATTAGAAATGCATTCAACATGAAAAGAATCAAACACAACCTAAAAATCAACATTATAAAGAATCTTGTTTATTTAAGATGTAACAATGTCATCACCTTCTTGGTGATTATCCCAAGTGAATAAAGGACCATTTGATATAGTTTAAATAGAACACTATTAAGAACAAAATCATTAAAATCTTCCATCAATTTTCTAGATGGAGGCTGCCTTCCAATTTTCTCCTCATCTTTTTTGACAACATTCAAATCACCCTTATTAACCCAGGGTACACTCATACTATCATTAATGTTGCATAGATCAGTCCACAAACCCACTCTATCAAGATCACCATTATGTCCATATACTGTGAATGACACAAAGTAGTCATTATAATTTTGCACATTCACATGAAGAGCTTGATCACTTTCAGAAATCTTAGTAATATGACAACTATCCTCCTTCTAAAGAACAACGACTCTTCCTATTAGATAACCATCTAAACTACCCAAAGAACTTCCTCATAACTTTATTGATTTTATTTGATCTCAACTTTTTCTCATTCAAAATGATAATATTAGACCTCACCCTCCTCAATTCCTCTTGAACACTCATGATTTTATTACTAATCCCCCTGGCATTTTAAGAGGTGATAAGATTGGTGTGTTCATTTGATAACTTGGGATGTTGAATTGCTAGCCTCAGTTTCATCATTAATGATACCTAGCCCATTTGGTTTGCTTGATAGGTGAAAACATAGAATTGGTGACTCTAATAAATTCCAGAACTTGGTTTCGATTGACATTTAGGAGGAGACTCTGAATGATTGAGAATCAAGCTAGACTCAGCATTGTTCACATCCTTGTAATTTGAGGTTTTACCCTAAACAGAGTCAAGAAACACAGGAACATGAGTAGTGGGAACCAATCTACTACCTTCCTTAGTGAGAATCACTGCTTGTCTAACTAGCTCCTCGTTGTGTTGTTTTGCAACTTAATTCAGAATAAGGCATTGTATGACTTCAGAAGTAGAATTATCACTCTCAAGAACTGGGTTAACTACTACAATATGATTTTGATTAACAACCATTTCTCTCTTCCTCTCCCATACTTTCATTTTCTCAGGCATTCTTCCTTTTCTAGATGTTTAACTTCCTTCTAAATAGTAGACAAACAATCATTGTGGCACAAAAATTTACAGAGACTGCACCTATGAGGATGCCATTTATATTCAAGAAACAATGTCTGTTCAGAACCATCAATGCTATGCAATGTGATTGATTCAAGAAATTTTTCTTCTTTAGACATCAAAATTTGGATCCTAGCATATTTAATGTTCATTTGACACTTTGTTCGACCATTCATTTGAAATGGTTTTCCCAACAAGGACCCAATTCTACTATCCCATTGTTTGAAAGGAAGGTTGTGAATACAAATCCACACCAGAACTTCTTTCAGAATAGATTTTATCACATTATCCACAACCTTCCATTTCTTTAGAATCACAGGCCTGCTCTTGAAAAATCACTCACCATTCAAGATAAAAATTAGATCCATCATATCAAAAAATCTGATGATAAATAACCCTTCAACCCTATCAAAAATATCAAAATCTCCCTCCAGATCCCAGATCCCATTGAGATGACTCACCAATGTTGGAATATGAGGGTTGAAATCCAACACATAACTGATTAAACAATGCTTTCAACGATCTACATTATCCTCTGCCTTTTCTTTCGGATAAACCTATTTTCCTTCTACCACTTCAATGTCCACATCTTGTAGTGATAGAGGGTTCACCCCCTCTCTTCACCTTAAGCTTTCCCATTCTACCAGATTTCTCTGTACCGTTGGTGGAGAGGACTCAACTGAGGCATCTAGCATTTTCGTGAACCTTTTGGCCCTCCTGTGCCATGAAGAATCCTAAGGAGGTGGCTTGAAACGTAAGATCACCCCGTCTGTCACCTTGGTCACTCTTTCACATGGGGCACTTATTAATGTTTTTCACTTTATACATTAACAACATTATTGGAAGTAGAGGGGTTAGTCTCAACAAATCTAACATTGATAGATTCTTCTACTTTACATAATTCATTGTTAAACACTCTATAAGCCTTGCTAGTAGTGCTATAGCCAAGAAAGAAAGCCATGTAAGACTTTAGATAAAACCTGTTGAGGGAATCCTTGGTGTTCAAAACAAAACAAGGACAACAAAAAACATGAAATAATTCAATGGAAGGCTTTCTACCACGCCATATCTCGTAGGGGATTTTATTAAGTGAAGGATGAGTAAAAACCCAATTTTGCACAAAACATGAAGTACTAACAACTTTGGCCAAAAACTTCTTTGGAGTGTCATACTCTAGAAGCATGGTCCTAGACTTTTGCTATAGTGATATGTTCTTTCTCTCTATAACCCCATTTTTTTGAGGTGTTTGAGGTGAACAAAAGTTATGTGCATATCTGATTCTTAACAAAACCATTCAAACAAATCATTTTCAAATTTTCCCCATGATTACTGTAGATAGAAACAATCCAGCAAGAAGTTTTGTTTTCAACTTGTTTGCAAAAATTTGAGAAAGCATCGAGAGTATCACTTTTTGAAACAAGAAAGAAGGTCCAAGTAAAGCGAGAAAAATCAACGACAATCACAAGACAATACTTGCTACTACAAAGCGACTGTGTACACATTGGTCTAAATAGATCAATATGAAGAAGCTCAAGAACTCTTTTGGTTCTAAGGACTCCTTTGGATTTAAATAAGGACTTGGTTTTCTTTCCTTGGGTAAAAGGTTGGCATTCATCATCCTTTTCAATATCCAACTTAGGAAGTCCCTTCACCAAATACTTTTTACTCAACTTCTTCATTTGATGCATATTTACATGACCAAGCCTACAATGCCATAAAGAAATATCATTCAAATTGGGAACAAGACATCTACCAACAATAGGCTTAATAGAGTCAAGAATAATAATATAAATATTACCACTTTTGGTTCCCTTATATGTAAATTTGTAGGAGAGGGAATCTAGAAGCAAGTAATCTAAAGAAATAAATAGAATAAGATAACCATTGTCACAAAGTTGAGTAAGACTTATTAAATTGTGATGTAGGACATCTACAAGAACAACATTCTTAATACAAAGTGAATCACCTACATCACCCTCACCTATCACCTTACCCTTGTTTTTGTCACCAAACCTACTTTCTCCTTTGTGAATTTATTAAAATGGCTGATTTCACCCGTCATGTGTTTGAAATAGCCACTATCAACAATACATTTTCCTTTAGCCTACAAGAAAAGGAATACAATCGGCACCCAATTTAAACTTTGGGATCCGGGGTTAGCTTGGGGACCCACTTCCTATTAGGGTCGGTCCCCTTCTCTATGTAAGGATAATAGGTAGAATAGTGGTCATCACTCTTATAATGAGCACAAATCATAGGGTTCTTTGAACTGGATGACTCTCTATGGACAATTAGAGGTCTCTTGCTCTTCTTCTTACACTTAACTTTGATTTCTGAAGCACCCCAATATCCTATACCACTCTTACCACTATGTTTCATTGAGTGATCCAAGACTTCATTAAGGGACTTCTTTCCTTTGAGGAAGTTTTGCAAAGTAGCTCTCAAATTATGATTGTCATAGGTAAGAGTGATAATAGTAGAAGACAAACTAGCAATATCATCGTTAGCATGCAGCACGTCGACCTCTAGACAACGTTCTTTAGTCAAATAAGAATCTTTCTCTAAAGTAATAAAAGCAACTTCCTTTCTAGGAAAATAGGTCTAGAAGATAAATCACTAACTTGAGCAAGCATCCTATCATTTTCAATTCTAAGCATTTTAATCTCATCAAGATAAATGTTGCTCTCATTCCTAAGAGCATCACAAGCAAGCTTAAGATTAACATTTTAGTTTTAAGAAACTTAAGCTCATCAAGGTAGGTTTTGTTCTCTTCCTTAAGATTTGTGATGTTATTAAGGTAGATCATATTTTCAACTTCAACCCCATTGTATTTGAGCTCAATATCAAGAAATTGTCCTTGCAAGGAATCAATTCTCTCAAGATGCAACTTTTCATTTTAATCAAGGATATCAATTTTAGCATATACATCATCAATAATCTTACCCAACCTCTTTTTCTTAGACTTGCGTTCGAAATAAGAGGAATGAGTAACATTAAGCATGTCGATAAGAGTTTCTTTGGATAACTCATGCAAGCTAATTTCACTTACCTCACTTACATCACCAATGTCTTCATTTGTGGAGGCCATGCTTGCAAGATGGGATTATATTTCATTGAAGCTTGAATTACTTGAAGAGGATTATTCCCAAGTTATGTGAGCTACTTCCTTGCTTCTTTTAACATTCTTATCCTTCCTATTATACTTGCCTTCATTCTTGTAGTCATCCTTCTTCTTGTGGCTGCCCTTGTGGTATCTCTTCTTTGCCTTGGAGCAATCATTCTTATAGTCCCCCTTTTTATCACATTCATAGCATATCAGAGTAAAGGATGAGGAAGACTTTCCTTTGAAGTGTTTGTCCTTGGAGTAGGTTTCTTCATGAACACTAGGGCCATCATCTTTAGTTGTGGATGTTGGAGATGACCGGAAAGAAAGTTGTTGTTGAAGGATCATTGACTCCACTTGATCTTTGAAGGCATTGTCTTTAATCTTCTTTGAGTCCTTATCTTCTGGCTTTTCATCTTTTTCTCGCTTATCAAGTCTTGGCTCAGGAGATTTAAGGTTTCCCATGATCTCCTCAGTGGATAAGTCTCCAAGGCTTCTAACTTCTTCAATTGAAGTCACCTTAGGTTCCCATCTCTTGGGAAGGGACCTTACTATCTTGGAGTTGATAGTACATCTATCCAAAGTGTGGCCCAAAGTTGCAATCCCATTGATGATGGTGTTAAACTTGACTACATATCAGCCACTCTTTCCTTCTTACCCATCTTGGAAGTTTTTAAGAAGCCCATTGAGCATGTAGGTTTTATATTACTTGACTTGTTGCATGCCTTCATAAGTGATGCACAACTTGTTACAAATCTCATGGGTTGTGTTTGAAGATGAGATCTGATTGAACTTAGAGGAAGTGAGGGCAGAATAAGATGATTCTTATCACCTTTGCATTGAGTTGGGCCTTCTTACCTATAGCTTCATCTCAAGTAGCTAAATCTCCCACTAGCTCCTTGGATGGAAGGATCACCACTTTCCACATTTCGTAGTTAACTCCTTGAAGGAAGAACTACATCCGCCGTTTCCAATAGAGGAAATTGGTGTCATCGAAGACCTAGGTCTCATGGAGAAGCTTCCCTCTAGGTTGAGAGACCCAAGTAAGTCTCCCATATTCTCATCTTGTGGGAGATGTGTCGAAGAAGACCGTAGCTCTGATACCACTTGTTGGATCAAAGGGCTCTAGAGGGGGTGAATAGAGATAGAAACACTCATACAAATCTTGTTAGACCTTCAAGTTACTTCAAATAAACCCAATTGCAAATAGTGAACTTTATGGCAATTTAAACATACATAGAAATAATGGGAGGGATTGAATCAACCAATTGAACAAGTTGTTTTAGAGTGGTTCCACTCTCCAAACTAGGAGAGAGTCAGTCCACTACCTAGAGAGGTCAATCTCTAGGATTTCTAAGATGTCTACTCCTTATATTCACTTATAAAAGTTACAACATATGACCTTCCTTTTATGAGACACGAATACCCAAATTCCCTTTGAGGTCAAGGGAGCCAACAAACTTACAAACAAGGTCTTACCTATCTAAGAGTTAGTTTTCTACCTCACCAAGGTCTTACCCACTCTTGCAAGTAGATGGATTCCTTTGCCAAGGTGATCCCCTTCTTGCATCGAGTCTTTTTCCTTGAAGGATTTACCCAATCATCTCCTTGGATCTTCCACTGTGTCCTCCATCTTCACTCAGAGAAGCTTTATGCAACTTATTCAATAGCTTGAAGAATCTTGCACCTTCTCCTTCACTTGGAGAAGCTTTCATCAACTTTATCTTCAAGAAAGGGGTTGGAGAAAGAGAGATCTTGAGAGGTTCACAAGTATAAAAGTTAGTAGCTATCTCACAAGAATCCTATCTCACTCATAATGAATAAAATGAGTTGTAATCAAGAGATAGAAAGGGGCTCAGGTGGACTAGATGCACCCAACTATAGCAAGGAGCTTGAAAAGCATGAAGGAGAAACTTTGGAATGAACTCTAAGAGGTCCTAATTATAGATGAGGGTGTCCACTAGAGTGTGGGAACACTTATGAACGTTTTCTATCCATTTGGAGGATTGAAATGGATATGATTTTGTGTTTTGCAACACTCCAATGATTAGCTCCACTTTTTGTGCATTTTCCCTACTGTGCAGTCGATTGAATTTGAATAAAGATATCTCAACCGATCACGCTATGTGACAAAGCCAATTTAAACCATTGGTCGAGTTTGTCCTCGTAGAAACTCGACCGATCCACTAAAATTGATTTTGGTCTGTAGAGGGATCGGTGGAGTTCTGTGAATGTTAAACTCGACCAATCGAGATCATTTCAAAATCCATTAAGGATCGATTGAGTTTGTAACTCGTCCGATGAAAAACATGTAATGAATTTTACAAAATGATTTTTGAGTGATAAAAAGGTTTGAATTGTGTCCTTGACTTTTTCTCATCTTAGTTAGAAGTCATATCATCAATACAAGTGATTACAAAAATGTTCTAAGGTGGTTTGGAGTGCTTTCCATGAAATTGCATTTATATTTATTTTGACTTGAACTAAAACAAGCTAGAGCTTGATTGATTTGATACTTCATGTAACTAATGCCTAAAATCAATCTCAAACAAACACATTAGATACTATGAATGGAATGGTTAAGTCATTATCAAAATATGGGCAATATGTAACACTTTTTTTTTATCATTAAGTGTGCCTCTCTATTCATTATCAAGTAAACCAGCATATACAAGTGGGTGTAGTGTAATCTAAGAAAGAGAAAACTATGAGAAATAAAGGAAAATTATCTATGCAAGGATAAAAAATCTACTAAGGATTTCTTCCAGACAAGCCTAGGAACATGCTTGATGTCTTCGAACATGCCATGTTTCACATGAACCAGATATGGTATAACATGATAACAACCATCTATTTTTCTTCTTTCTTTTTTATCTTTACTAGGTCTGCAAAGTTGCTTGGTAGTGAGCTAAGATACCTTCTTGCAAGCAGCCACACCTGTTTGGAAAAGGAGCAGTCCCAAAATAGATGATTGTCGTCTTCAGTTTCCCTTGTGCACAGCTAGCATCTAGAAGCTAATTGAATACCTTTTTATTTCAAAAAGAATTCAGTTACTAGTTTCCCTTGGAAGGCTTTCCAACCGAAAATTTTCATTCTATTTGGTATTTTTGAAGACCATATCCATTTCGACCAAGGAGTGACAAGTTCTATGCAGCCTTAAGGGAGAACTTATCCATACCATTTAGGTAGCAGAGGTCCTCGACATGAATTATGGTGTTTGCACATATTTCTAATAGAGGTTCAACTCCTCTTATACTAGGAATCTTCCACACACCATCTTTTATCAAAGAGGCCAGGTTCAAGTTAGGTGTTAGCCCTATTCTCAGTTTAAGGTTGTCACCAATACAGTCTTGGAGGAACTTTCCTTTTACCCATGGATCGAGCCACAGCGAGATGTTCTCTCCTTTACCAATGCTAAAACGAACCATAGGTAACAAAGTATCTCTATGTCTGAGTATAGCTCTCCACATCCAGCTATCCCCAGTCTTGTGTTTGTAGGACCATATAGTATCTTTAATAAGATAAACGCTATGAATCCATTTCACCCATAATGTATCTTTGCTATTCGATATATCCCAGACCAGGTGAGTGAGACCAGCCTGGATCCAATCTTCAACTTTCCTTATCCCTAGGCCTCCTTCAAGCTTGGGTTTATAGATTTTATCCCATGGCACTTTATGAAAGTGGCTCGAGCTCTCTAGGTCACCCCACAGGAAATTTATGCACAGCCTTTCAATCTCTTCAGTGATGGCCTTAGGCAAGGGAAAAGTGCCAGTCCAGAATAGGTGGTATGAGGTCAGGGTGGAAATGATTAATTCCAACCTACCCTCCATACTGAGAAGCTTCATCTTCCATGAATCAAGTTCAATTTTTATTTTATCCACCAGAGGATAATACATGCTTTTAGTAAGTCTAACTGTGAACAGAGGAAGTCCTAAGTATCTTACTGGTAGTTGATTTCTTACTACCCCTAGAGGCGAACCAATTTGATCATAAGTGTTGTTGCTTATAAACAATTGACTTTTGTCCAGGTTCAGCTCAAGACCAGAGCAATCACTAAAAGCCTTCATACACTCCTTGATGTTGTCAACATTGCTGTATGTAGATTGGGTGAATATGAGTAAGTCATCAGCAAATAAAATGTGTGAGATCTCTGCTTTCTTAACCATCAACGGGATGATCTTCTTATCAATCACAGCTTCATTCAAGATTGCAGAGAGACCTTCCATGCCTATCATAAAAATGTAGGGAGCTAAAGGGTCCCCTTGCCTTATTCCACACGTGGTCTGTATAATATCTGATGGAGCACCATTAACTAGTACTTGGAACGATGTAGAGAACATGCATTCCCTAACCCAATGAATCCAACATGGAGGAAATTCCATCGTAGTCATAATATCGAGAATATAGTTTCTATCAATTGTGTCATAGGCCTTACTAAGGTCCGCTTTCAGGAAGAGTTTTTGAATTTTGTAGTGGTTGAAATCATGGATGGCTTCATTTGCAAGAAGAATGGCATCTGCAATACTCCTCCCCTTAACAAACGCAGACCGATTTAAGCTGATTAAGGTTGGCATAACATCTCTAAGTCTGTTAGCCAAAATCTTCACAATGATTTTGTAGCCGAAGTTGCACAATGAGATTGGGCACCAATCATTTATAGTCTCTGGTTGCTTCACCTTGGGAATGAGTGCAAGAAAGGTCTTATTTGTTTCTTTGAGCATTCTACCTTTGAGAAAAAAATCTTTTATGGCTCTGCAGACATCACTTCCTGTGGTTTCCCAAGTGCTTTTGAAGAAATGGGCACTAAACCCATCAGGGCCCGGTGCCTTGTCATCATTGGCTTGTTTCACCACATGGAATATTTCTTCATCTGTCACCAGTTTGCACATGTCCTCTTTCTGTTGACTTGTAATTTTTCCCAATATGTAACACTTAGGTCAACAATTATTACTTTTTTGTTCCTAACCTTCTGTAATATCTTTGTAATACTTGTATTTTTACCTTATGTGAGTTTCTCTTAAATAGACTTTTGTTACATTATTTACCAATGTAAGTGTGGAAACCTGACTTTTCTCTCTCCTCTATTGTACCCTCTCAATTGTCCTTCTCATTCAATTTGATATCAATCTTACAATTTGAGTGTTTCGATATCCCTATTCGATCACCTTGATGACTAATTTCATAACATGTGGCTCTAATCTGAGAAATTGAAATAAGAATCACATTCTAACGTATCACCATCTTTCAAGATAAACTGAAATACATCAATGTAATAGCCTTTCACCCAAATGTATTTCATGTGGTAGATCTTCCAATTTTGCATCCAGCAATGCAAAAATCACCTTGATTGAACTTTGAAAACAAAATTTGTTATGTTGAAGTGGTGCCTTTTCCACTTAGATTAATTGGATTTTCAGCCATAATGATCCTAATGGGGGCTACAAGCCACCACCCATGCCTTGGTAAGCCCTTGGGCACACCCCTTTCCTAGTCGTTAGATCGTAGAAAACAAATCTGATGGCTCACAAGTCTTCTCCTTCCTCAGTCCCTACAAGGTGATTGCTACTATACTAGTGCAACCAATAAGCCCCAATCCTTGATCATTTTCATGAATTCAATCTACCAAACTCCAGTTTTCTCTTCTCTCTCTTTAAGTCTCTCCCCTTTTACCTCTTTTTCATGCCCTACAGAACCTCCCCTACCCTCCACCTTTTCACCTTTGTCCTTGGGGTCGCCACCCCGACCATATTGTGGGCTTCCCACTTCGGCTAGAGCTACGACGGTAGCCTTATGGCCCACAAAGTGCATGTGACAGATATGGTCCTTAGCGAAACATTTGCAAGGCCCATGGAAGCATGGAGTTTCTCAGCTCCACTTCTCCAAATATATGTACTAGAAGAAGCATTTGTAGCTGGCCGCCTACCTATAGGTGTGAACCCTATAATTGTGGACTTTTGATAGAGGGTTTCACATAATTGGAGGTTTGGATCAACTTGTTCCCTTACACCCTAGAGAACTAGTTAAAGATGATGAGGTAGACAAAGAGAGATAAGTTGGGATGGCCAAAGACCCATAGTTGGTGTGAGCGACCCACGAGTGCTCTCCTTGGTAACTAGATTGACTGAGAGTGTTTAGGTGACTCTGGGGCACAACTTACTGGCCAATAGGTGTGTGATGCAAAGCCCAGGGAAACCTCTTGATAGGATCTTGGATGAGGGGCACTTCCGCAACCACTAGATAATCATCTAGCGGCCCACATCATCTGAATTGTAAGATGTAACACCCAAACCCTATTTTTTATAATTTGGATTCAAGTTCTCTAAAATTATTATCTCCCCCGTTTCTTAAGCAAAGTATATGATACTATATACCAAATCAATCAACTTGATGAGACCCTGACAATGATCATACTTGTAGGATCTAAATCACCTTGTATTACCCATGTTTTCCCATTATAATGAACTTTAGCCCTATTGAGAATAAATAATGCATGAATCTTTAATGCCCTTTTGCACTCTGAATTTTTATGTTAGTATTTTTTGTGCATCTTTGAATTATATAAGGGTTCCAGCCACATTTTTTGCGAATGAATGTCCCTAATTGCACCCATGTGCCTTGTTTTGGATATAATGAAAAATCACCATAACTTGAAATCAAATTACCTTGGAACTCACCATAACTTCAAAATTAGTAACATTATGATGCTATGTAACGTTTATGACCGAGGTCACGCTACTTCTTGTGTTCTCCATATATGACACCTAATGCATGATGTAACCCATTTATGACGATTTATGATTATACTTGAATCAAATAGTGTCTTTGTCCCATTTTAGGCATAAAATCCTCTTACATTCATTGAAACTAGTAACCTTGTATTGATTGGTGACTCTAATTCCTAAGATCACCCCTTTTGTGCTCTGATGTTGCTAGTAACCTTAATTTTCTCAACATGACCTATATGACTGAAATTGTGGTTCTTATGCCTTAATTCTTGTGTGGAGCCCTTTCTCTGACCATTTCCCCTAAAATCAGAGTTGATGTAACCCATATGACTCTCTTGGAGGGAATGTCCCACATAGTTCACATGTTGAGCTCAAATGATATAAATGAACTATGTTGTTAAGTACATATTTACGAGTATGATGGTACCAATGTTGGGTTGTGATATCTTGACTCTAGGGGACATACACCTACATTTAATATGTTTCTCATGTCCTAATATTACTAATCTAAACTATCTTCTATGATCAATTTTTTTGCGTTGATGAACATAGGTTCCAATTTCCTTATTGTGAGTCTTTTGGCCTAAAATGTACATAAGTGACATGAATCTTGAAATAATGATGTGAAACTTGAAACACACCTTCATGATGACCCCTAAATTAGTAAGATATCAAACATGTAAGTGACCACATTTGAACCTAGCTCAAAAAAATCCTAAAAATGAAACTAATTAGGGTTAATCATGACAACTAATACATGTATGCCATCTTGTTGTTAATCAGGTTTTGCTTGTCATCTAGATGGGAAAGGATAGGTTATGATAATTATATATTGTATACATTTTTTACTTAAATTGTGTTACATATGTATGCTTGTTTACTTTCTCAAATAATTCTATGTAGTAATCTAGTATCATACTCGATTTTTTTCTCGTCAGTTTTATAACATGCAAAAATGATACATATCTCCATTATACAAACCTTGTGTGCTTGCATGTATTCTCAAGGTAAGGACACAAGGTTGATTTTCCTACATGAGTTGTAAATATAGGACAGACCATGTCGATATATGGTTTAGCTCTTGGTGATGGCCTTAAAGTACCTCAAGTAGAAAAAGGTTAGCTAATCTTGAGCACCGTTACAGACTCTTACGAACATAAGTTAGTTAAAGGCCATACAATATATGATATTGTTAGTATAATTGGAGTAAAAGAATATAAAACATGCAATTTCAATTCTCTAAATAATTTACTTATTTATTATTGTTTGCTACTTATGTAACTCTTTTCAAATTATGAAAAGCTTATATATTTATCTTTCTATCCTATTACTCAACACCTTAAGAGTTGATGGCTTGGTGAGCTATGTTAGGTGTACTTGTTGTAAGATTCATGATGTACATAAGAAGACTTGTGCAATTTTACTCTTAAATATGTATTCAAATCTTGTAATAAAATGGTGATGTTTAATATATTGTGTTGAATGTTGAGATTATGTTTGGTGCTTCTATTTTGTTATTTGTTAATGTATGCTAGCTTTTATGCATCTTCATTCATTTTTTGATGATACCACGCTAGGGATAGACACCTAGATCCTATTTTCATTGACTCAGTAGTCATTTCGAGTTAGGGTTTGGGTAATAACAGATGGTATCAGAGCATGAACAATAACTACACCATACATTAATCTCAAGAAACACAAACTAAACTCGTTGTACCCTCAACCTTACAAACTTAATAAGATATCCTCTTTGGACTAAGTTGAGTTAGTCTCTAGGTTAGAACATAGAGGTTCAATAACTAGTTCTAGGCTTGTTTGATCCGTAGAAACTTTCTTTTCTTTTCCTTCTATCCTGTAGTATGGGTTGTAGGTTCAGGAGGGTGAGAAAAATGATATCTCACTCTAAACCTAGACATATGTTTGTGACATATTCATAGGGTCTCTATACAAGGTTGTACCATTTTATTGGTAATTCTCTAGGTGTCATGATACTAGACTGCCTAATGAGCTTGGTAACTCATTTTGGTTTTCATTTTATTAGAATTAATATGGTGGTTTTCATCTCCTGTTTCAACGTTGGAAAAAATTTATTTTAAATATTAGCATAAATGTACATATGAAAAATGTTACCACATGCAGAAAGACAGTGAGTATCTATATAACCTAGGATAAAGAGATGTAATATCAGTCTAGATGAGAGTCTTTAAATGATAGTTATAGTCTCAAGAGTTTTCTAGAGCCATGATAAAGGTTAGGCTAGTAAGTAGCCTAGATGACCTAAGATTATGATGATGATGATGTTGACGATGATGATGTTGATGTTCAATATGATTATGATGGCGATGATGTGATTATGATGATGATGATAATGGTGTCAATGTTGATGATATGATGTTTCTTTAATATAGCCAAACTCTATTTTTGGAAGGGTCAAGTATGTTTTGATGATATGAGATGAGTTTGACCATGAAACCCTAGCTAAACCTAGAACCTTATATGGTACATATGACTTGGTTGATGTGCTAAATATAGCTAATGGTTTGGCATGCTTTCTTGTATCTAGTCTTGTACATCTTGAGATAAGATATGTGTTATATGGTTAGAGAGAAACACAAGTATAAACCTCTTTACAAAGGAGGACCTCTAGAGTGGGACATATGAAAAGGGTGACCTCTTGATATGAGTCGACCCATGACGGGAGAAGGTGACCCACATCTCACAGTAACCATTCATCATGAGATTAGGCATAAATTGAGGATTTAACGTAAATAAAAAATCACTCTTAATTTTTCTTCTGCTCTCAGACTCTTTGTTTTCTCACATTGAATCACATAAACTAACTTTACAAGGAAATCAAACTTTGATTCCTCTAATCTTTTTCAACAATAAAGGTACATATCTAAACATTCATCATGTTTCTCACACTTCCATGTACATATGACTTAATAAACATATACATTCTCTATTAATTAATAAGGAAACAATGTTACACATCAACATTTACACCTCTCTTATCTCTTCATAAGTACCTAGAGTGACAATTACTGACTTGAACTTGACTAATTTGATACTTGAATCTTGTGGAAGATTTACTCTAACACTAACATTCTTCATTTCATAGGGCTTCCCTAAAAATTTGTGACTTGAGTGTGAGTCTACATGCTCAGTGAATGAGTACTTCAATGAAACAATTTAAAGAACTTCAATAGTCAAAGATATATCATTGTGCAACTGAATTTAAATTAGAATGTTAACATACCATAAAAGTACTAATCATCCACATACATATAGTTGGCAGGATTTCTCTAAATAAATAAAAGGAATTAATCAATATCTGAACATAATTAATGAATCTCAAAGGGAACTAGTCATTCAAAAACATACAGATGGCAACTTACTCCAGATAACTAGAAAGATGAATCAATCACTAAACATTCTTGATCAATCTCAAATTCATTTTATTATACCCTAAACCCGCATGAAGTGTACCATGACATAAGAAAGCATTGTAGCAAGCTACATTTTCATCGTAAAACACTAAGAAGAATACTCAAGACTCTAAACCTTCTAATTAGATACTCAGTTTGCAACATGCCTCACCACGTCCAGGCTCGGCTGCTAAATAGGTAGTTGATAAAACTGGACTCATCCTCTAAACCTGAGTACTCAAGAGAAGAGTCAATAACACTCTGGCTAAAGTTGTCTATTCTAGTGGTTCCACAAGAGATGACCCACTATGTAGTAATTGAACTTGGTACCACCGGGATCTTTGATAAATGTCGGGTACCTAACTAAAATTGTATTGAACTTGGTACCACCAGGATCTCTAGTTAATGTTGGGTACCACTGGGCATCACCAAAATCTCTGGTTAATGTTGGATACCCTTACTATTTTAAGGAGTTCATCGTTAATGGGCCTAGACCCTTGTACCCCTCTAGTACACTCTGACTACCTTATCCTAGAATGTACCAGTCGGTTTCACATTTCCTCTACTGTAGCATAGACCTCAGCAAAGAATCTATGGTGTTTAAGGCATATAATGTCTAATTCCCTCTTTAATTTCACAGTTCAGTCTTCAAAACAACATTTCTTATCTAAACCTTGTAAGAGTTCTGTGCATGAATTATATGTAATATGTTCTTTAAACTAAACTAGTGAACAACACCACTTATCATATACAAAACTATTGAAATGAAAATACTTGATTTACTAAAATCCCTATGCTTAGGGTATCATCTGCCTCATTTGCATATAACACGACTTGCATATGGATTTACATCATCAACTTTAACTGGTACAAAGACTATTTCCAATAGTTCACATACAACCAAACATGTATATGAAACCCTGGTATGCAACTGAACTAGGGCTTCCATGCCATTCATTGAAATATAATACATCAAGAATAACCTTGATTAAATAGTTCAATCACATTAAAAAGAATCACTTCATTTGGATTTCATAATGTCTATCTACGAACTTCCATCTTTCAACTTATCTAGGGTTTCATCCTCTTAGTTAAGTTATAAATTAACACTGATACATAAAATGAATTCCAAGATAATATCGAACATATTTGTATTAAACATTCAGATTGAACAATCCTTTATAAATAAGGAAATTTAAAGAGTCAAAGTTCTTCATTAAGTTCTAAAACAATTTCAGACATAACAAAAACCCAAGATTTTGGTATTTTCTTCTAACTTCTGTAATAACTTTAGAAATTTCATTTTGTGTGTTGTATACCCAATTTTAGTATGATTTCATCATCTGAAATTCATCAAATCATGAATTAATCCATTTCTAGATCATTTTATAAAAGCTAGAACTAAAAGGTAGATTTAGGGTTTGTAGTCGCATACAAAATAATTAAATATATAATGGATTTAATCCAATTTCATGCAATATATTATTAAATGGAGTTACTCACTCACCTAAGGTGTAAAACACCCTAAATTTCGTAGCCCAAAATCTAAAATTCTTGAATCCATATCAAACTCCTAGCAATTCACCATTTTCTTCTTCCTTCCAACGACGAAACTTGAAGAATGAAGAATTATAGAGAAAGAATGAGAAAGAGGGCGATTTGACATCATTTTGAATAAAATCGATATAATCTTGATATGTGAGAGAACAATCACCAAGAATATCTATCTAGAGATGACAAACTTACTTGATTTCATCAACTCTAGGAAGAGAAAACCCTAGATTGTCACCTTTTCCACTTTCTCCATCCAAACCCTAACTCTCCCTCTCTCTCTAGGATTTCATTTCTATGGAATTTACCAAAAAATATGGGATCTCCCAGTGTTTTAGGTTTCTCATACAAAGCAATTAAGGTAATTGGTTCAATTGCATAATAACCCTACTTTACATCTTATTTTATTTCAACAACATTTTCTATCATAAAAATGTTACTAAAAATGTTTACTAAATAGGTCAAAGATCTTCCAAAAATTATGAAAAATTAGCTTTCCATTTGACACTATATTGCAGAGTTCTAGTAAAAATCTCAAGTAACTCATACTTACTAATAAATAACTAAAAATCAAATACATAACTTCTATATTGCATTCTACAGTAGGATCAATTAAACTGAAAAATGCCCTAGTAGACCCCATGGGATGGTCGTGCAAGATACAACTATTCAAAGAAGGATCCAACAAGGATGTTGTGCCTTGAGTCCATCAGAAATGAACAAAAAATGGCTCTACTCCTCCAAAATAGATGTGTCTCCTAGAACGCTTGTGCCACCATTAACCCTACACGGTCGTGGTGCCTACCATGACTATTCTACCTAAGACTCAACCTCCAAATTCACTGCCCCTTTTCTTACCTCACCCATTCCATTCTAACACGGTGGATTTTCCTGCATCACGGTTGTGTTTCCCAGCACGACCGTGGTGGGCAAAAAGCCTTATCCTAGCAACTAGGGTCTATACTTGTCAAACCCTAATTAGTCAAAATTAAAGCACACTTAGAGTTCTCATTAGACTTAAAACATGACAATGAAACATATCATTATTAATCATGCTTAAATAATGATCATTGCACTTAAGCATGTAATTACACATATAAACCCTAGTTTTCCAAATAATCTCAATGTTGTTATAACAAGTACCTAAACTCCAAAATATGTGAAGTGTTGAAATATACGCTTGATGAAACACATGATGATGAGTACCCAACTAGTTTTCTTCTAAGTATATGAGGTGAGTCACATTGTATGTGGTTTTGTTGGTATTGATGAATCCTATATTTCCAATGAAAAGATATAACCCTAGAGAAAGAGATAAATTGAATATATGATGTTTACTATATAGGTGAGGGAGATCTCTCAAGACCCTAAGATGATATACATGATGTGTGATATTCATGATGAACCTCCTACTTGATTAGTGACTGTATTAAAGGAATCTAGTGGTTGCCCTTATTTCTTGCTATTTGGGTAGAAATTTTATTATGGGTAGATGCTTGTGGTTAGTGTGTCTTGTTGGACATATAGAGGTATTATCTTGAGTGTCTCAAGCTTGTGGAGATCTTTTTTGTGTAAGTGAGAAAATTATGAAACCTCAACGTTGATGATAAAGTTGTTGCTAAAGTGATACTTGATTCATGAAATATCTCACTTGCATTAAAATTTGACATATGTATATTAAGTCACTCTCATAAACTAGACTTAATATGTAACCACACTATACTTAAAAGTTTTAAGTTTAAAGTCCTAAACTTGATATGACGATGCCTTGAAATCTTCACTAGAGTAATCATGAATGCATTGCTTAAAATCAGACCCAAAATGAAAAAAAATATACATAATTGGGGATAGATGGTATAGTGTTGAGGAAAAACTAATCCATGATGGAATTTGTAACTTGATGAAATATAAGGGAAATATTAACCTTGAAAGTCATGATGATGAACATGTTTGTTTAAGAAATTGATAATAAAGATTTTGATATCCCACCTTGATATGGTATGAAGACATGAATAAAATTGTAATGTAGTGGTAGCAAGGGATGGGAAAATCCTAATATCAAGATGATGTTGTAATATGTTAAAACACCAAGTACGATGTATAGAAATGGTAAGGGTACAACATTAAGGATGCAAAACTAAGTGTACACCCCATAGTGGTGGATGTTGTTGAACCCAAGTCTAGTTGCCTAAACATGATGAATGTGAACAATGACCTTCATCTTTGATCTTGGATGAATTTCAAGGAAAAATTTCTTTAAGAAGGGAAGGATGTGACAACCTAAATTTTCTCTCTCATCTATTGTACACTTTCTTTCTCATAAAGTAGCATTATTATTCAATTGCATATCAATTTCATAGTTTCATTGTTGTCATACCCCAATTTGATCACCTTGATGACTAATTTCATAACATGTGGCTTTAATTTGAGTCATTGAACTAAGAATCATGCTTTAACATATCACCATATTGTAAGATGAATTGAAACTAATACATGTAATTAACTTTCTCATGAATGCATTTCCTATGATAAAGCTTCCAATATCGAAGCCAACACTGTAAAAATCACCTTTATCAGATTTTAAAATCAAGAGTTATGATACGTTGAAGTGGTGCCTTTTCCACTTGAATTAATAGGATTTTTGGCCTCAATGGGCCCAATGGGGGTGTATCCCATACGTCCCCATGCCTTGGGAAATCCCTGGGCACCCCCATTCTTAGTCGTTAGATCATGGATAAAAAATATAACAACTTGCAAGTCTTCTCCTTCCTCGGTCCCTATAGGGTGCCTGCTACTGTAGTAGTGTGATGAATATGCATTGAACCTTGATTTGTTTGATTAAATGAATCTCCAAAACTCCATTTTGATTCTCCCTCTTTCATTTTCACCACTTTTACCTCTTTTTCATGCCCTAGAGAACCCCCTACCCTCCACCTTTTCACCTTCATCCACAACAGCCACCCCAACCATCTTTGGGGCTTTCTGCTTCAACTATCTATGACAATAGTTTTTTGGCCCATAGAGTGCACATGAATGAGACGGTTCAAGGTGTCATGTTTGCAAGGAAAAATATGTCTTGGCATTGCTTGGCCCCACTTCTCGGGTGAGCTACACTAGAAATAGCCAAGCAGCTATCCGCTAATCTATAGGTGTGGAGTTTATATCGAAGGTTTCATAGAATCCATGGCTTAGATCATCATGCTCCATCACACCCTAGTGGCCCAGTCAACATAGACTAGGCGGACAAGGGTTCTAGAGGGAAATGAACTATTATGGTCATAGTCTCGTAGCTGTCAAGAGTGGACCACAAGCGCTCACTTAAGTGATTGGATTGATCGAGAGTGGTCGAACAATGCTTGGGCATGACTTGTTAGTCAGTGAGTGTGTAATGTGTGGCCCAAGGGACCCTCTCACTGGGATCATGGGTGAGAGGCACCTATGCAACCCCTAGATTATCATAATAAGATGTAATCCCCCAATCCAGTTTATCTATAGTTCAGGTTTGAATTTTCTGAAATTGATATCTCCCTCATATCTTCACCAAAGTATGTGATACCTATATGCTAAATCTATAACTCAATGAGATCTACACAATGCGCATGCATGCTCTAAATCACCTTATTAGACTCTTGTTTTCCCATAATAACAAACATTAATGATATTGAGTATAATTAATGCATGATTTCTATAAAAATTGGATCTTTGATCTCCTTTTGCACTCCCAATATTTGTATTGGTATATTTTGGGCATATTTGAACCATATGATGGTCCTAATCACCTCTAATGCTTATGGATGGCCCTAATTGTACTCATGTTCCTTGTTTGAATATAAATGATGAATCATGATGCAAAGTAGCAATCTTAAATACCTTGGACCTCACCCTAACTTCAAAATCAGTAACCCTTTGATTTTTTGTAACATGTATATACAATGTCACACTAATCCTTACTTGTTCTCCACATATGACACCTAATGCTTGGTCTGACCCTTTATTTTGATGCATTTAACTTGAATTAAATAGCGGCTTTGTCCCATTCTAGGCATCAAATCCTCTTATTTTTTGGAATCAATAACTTTGTATTGATCAATAGCCCAAATTCCTATGATCACCTCTCTTGTTCTATGGTGTTGCTTGTAAACATAATTTTATCAATGTGACTTATGTGTCTCAGATTGTGGTTCTCATGCCTTAATGCTTGTGTGGACCCTTTTATATTGCCCTTCCCTATAAAACCAGATTATATATAACCCCTACGACTCTCTTGGTGTGGATGTCCCACATAGTTCATATGTTGACCCCAAATTATATAAATGAACTATGTTGTTGAATACATGTTTTTTTGGTACCAATGTAGGGTTGTGATGTCTTGACTTTAGCAGAAATCCACCTATATTTGATATGTTTCATATGTACTGATATTACTAATCGAGAAGGTCTTCTATGATTAGTTCTTGTGCATTGATTAATTATTAATGTGTTGCAGTGCACTTACAATCACTAAGATAATTATCCTAGAGTTTAATCCTTTTTGAACTTTCCAATTAAGGCTAGTATAGAAAGGGTCGATCCCACGGGACAACTTTATTAAGATTGTTGAATCTAAACCCAATTATTTTTTTGAAGAACTTTGTTATTTATTTTTGCTATTTTCATATTTGGAACAGAAACTAAAAGTTGAGTTTGGGGGTTGATGATTAACACTTAAGAAAGAATTGTAGGAATGAAAATGCACTTAACAAGAATATAAATTTGCCCTATCACAAGGAAAATCAAGATTGTTGTTAGCATAAGAAAACTATTATGAATGATAAGACTAGGAATTAAAGAAAGCAAAAAAAATAGTGATTGGAATCAAGAGATGGGAATCGAGGCTTTAGTGGTTTTCACCACCTTAGCCTAGGAAAAAACAAACTAATCCTTAAAAATAACGGATTCGATGAAGGCAAGTGAATTAATGAAAATCTACTAAAGATGAACTCCACATGAGCCCATTGGTCTTGATGCTCATATTTATTAGTTCATCAACCTAAAATAAGAAGATCCACGGTCGTTTCAAAACTCCTATGCGATTGATTTTGTTGTTCTAAATTCAAACTTCCATGGTCATATCCATCCAGATTAACTTTTGATCAAACCAATTAATTACTTTGATAGATCAATTAGTTATCAAACTCAAAAGCTAGCTAGGATCGTTTTAAGGAAAAGTCGATAAAGACATGGCTAAAGGGTTATTCCCCTTGCATCGATAGGGAACTACTCACTCATTCTTGTAGAGAAAAGGGAGATGGGGGAAGAAGAGTTCTAGCCATAGTCTAGTCTTACTAAAGGATAGTTCCTTAGGCTAGAGACGATGAAATGGCCGACGCTTAATCCCTTTCTCCAGTCCACGGAAATGAAGAAGAAGAAGAAGAAGAAGAAATAAAATAGATCTAAATGAGCAAAGTAAGAACAATAATTGAAAGGAACACTTAGCTTATAAAAACCAAACTTTATTGATGAATAGAATACAATAACATAAGAACGCAAGAAAGATTGCTCAGAAATCCCGTACAAAGATGGTATAAAAGATGATGTGAACGATGGACAATCCCCCTCCTTTTATAGGAGGAGGGGATAGGTTGCCCAAAAAAGAGGGGGGAAAGAGAGAGAGAGAGTCATCCTTTTGAATTTTCTGGATCTTGTCAATAGAAATTTTGTTGGCTTTAATTGTCTTGACCATGTAACTCTCTTCAATACAGATTCCCACAGCACTGATTTCATATGTATTTCATTCTCGTAAAAAGCACAAAAGTGGTCCAAATAATAGCATATTCTTTTACAAAATTAAATTTCCTTTCCAATAAATACTTGTACACTCAATTTGGACTATGAATGCAAGAGTTATGACACTTTTGGCAACAGGTCTACATTAATTACAAGACTGTTGTAAATTGTGCAATTATACTCCAAGAATATTTATTCTATTTCCAACAAAAACTCAAGAAAATTGACCTGGAATTTTATCGCACTAACAAACTCACTCGAGGTTGAAATTGTTATAACCCCAATTTTTGGGTTCAATTGATGAGAAATGCAATTTCTCATATTAAGGATAATCGAACAAATAATGATGTGATTTGTTTTGAATAATTGGATTTCATTTAAAATAGCCTTGTTATTTGATTTGTGGGCTTTATTGGCTATTGGGCCCAATAAAAAGGAAAATAACAAAGGAAATTCAATTAGTAAATGGATAATTGATTTTTTTTGAGAAAATGAATATATAGAAACCTCTGGAAGGCAAATCCAAAGAGGATTTCGTGCCTCTTGGGTTCCTTGGGTACCAAGGAGACCAAGGTAGCAAAAAGAAAACAATAAGAAAAGAAAAGATTAATTAAGTTTTTCTTTATGAAGAAAGAAATTGGAAAATAATGAGAAAATGTGGAAAATGAGTGAAAAGAGGTATAATTGAGTTATCCTTTGTGGAATTTCGTATCCCAAGGATTCCTAATGATAAAAGGGATACCAATGAGGAAAATAAAAGAGAAATAAAGGGAAATCCTCAAAAAGGAGATAAATTAATAAGAAATAAATATAATATGAGAAATTGACTTTTAAAAGAAAATAAAGGCAAACCAATGTGGGAATATGTGCCTTGGGTTTTCTTGAGGTCCAAGGAACCCAAAATAACGAGATAATTGCAAAGTGGAAAGAGAAAATAGCAAATTTGCAAAATAAAAAGATAATGAGATACATTATTAATGAATTTGTGATATTGATAAAAGGAAAGCATTTTCCTAGTAAATGAAAATAGAATTTGTGCTTTTGGAATAAAGGGCAAGTAAATAAAAGGAATTTCGAAATTCCTAAAGCATCCAAATAAGGAAGGATATTAGAAAAATATAATGAAGAGAGAGAGAAAGGTAGTTGCTTCACAAACCAAGGAATATATGTTTCCTTTCTAGTTGGGACTCGAATCCTCATGAGGCACGCCTTAGGGCTTCACCCACCCCTATATGAAGGGTGGAACCTTTGCTTCGAGATCCATAGGGTTACCCTGCAATGCTACCTTTTCGTTTCTTCTTCTTCCCACCTAAACCCTAACCAAGAGGGTATATGGCTGTTCTAGGGCACCAAGAGGTGTGTTTATGGTTTGGTTTGAAGCAGGGGGCATCCACGACCAACCCCGGAAGGTCAGCCATCCATTCCCGGCCTCCTGCCGCCCGCGAGCACCCGCAGCAACAGATGTACGGCTGCAACACAGCAGCTAGTTGCGGCTCTTCCCAAGCCCGAACCAGTCGTTCTGGACTTGGTATGGGCGGCGCCCCCTGTGCGTGAGGGCATGGCAGAGCCAGAGCCGAGTTTCCGATGAAGTTCGTGACCTGAGGAGGGAGATCAAGCTCGCGCAAGGCTGCTGCACGCGGCCGCTAGGGCAAGCCAGAGGAGGAAGACGACATGTAGGTCGTTTGGACGAAAGTACCCTTCGGGGGTATGAAGTCTGGAGGACTTAAGCAGGGGCAAAATCGTCTATTCGAAATGTTTCCAAAGAAGGCAAGCGGGCTGCGCTACATGGAAGGCGCCTACGTGGCAGCCCCTCATTGGCCCTTAGTAAGTTATTTTGTTTAATTCATAACTAATGATTCATAGCTCGGATTAGCACACACAATATATGAAAATTGATCCTCAGAACGAGAGCAATCCATTAAAAATATAATTGAAGCTTGATTCCTTCTGCAATTTGAAAAGTAGTGTAATTTATCAACTTTAACATAATGATGATTAAAGAAACCCTACTTTGACATGATTAAAGTGATTAATAGGGTTTAATGAATCATTAGAGTTGATATTAACCTGTTAAATGCAAAAAGGTACTTTAAGATAAAAAATGATGATCTTTGCACGTAATTAGGTTAATTTAGAGATTATGTGCCTAAATATGCTTGCAATATGAAAAGTGCATAAAAGCTATCATTTTAATGATTTAATTAATGAAAAAACTCTTAGATTTGATGATAGATGGTTTTAATGTTGATAAATGGATAATTTAAGCCTATTTTTCATAAAAGTGAAAATAAGATCTAAAAAGATAATCTTTTTATATAATTGGCTTAATTTAGGGTTTTGTGCATGAATATGCATTAACAAGCTTGAAAACCCTAATTTAGGTGAATATGAGTTTTAAATGTTTTAATTGTTCAAATCTGTAAATAAATAGGGATATGATGATCCTAAGTCAATTTTGGGTATAAAAGACTATTAAATGAATAGTTTGAGCAATTAGGGTATATATAAATGGAAAAGAGTACTATTAGGGTTTGTTAACCTAAAAGAGGTAAAGTTCGAGAATTTGATCTAAGAAACCCTAATGAGTATTAATAAATACTTAATGCAGATTAGAAACCCTAGAAAGTGAATCCAAGTCAATAAAGTAGATTCTTGATAAAGTGTGTAATAAATAGAGTACATATTTATTTCAGGAACTATGTGATGATTGAATTACTTGCTTGGATCTGTTGATTGACTTGATTGTATACACATGAAGTATATGTTGAATAATCTGCATGATTCGCCAAGTCAGGTATGTGGTTACGCTTATGACTATACCGATTAGTTTTCCGAGGTTTGTATCGACGTTTCCCTCAATGCATGATCTAATTGTTGGATGTTTTAATTCATGCAACTATAAAGTGACTATGACTATCACTATGAGTATACGTGTATAACTAGCTAGATCCGAGTCCACCCTTGTGGCTATGCAAAGGATAAGGATAACCTAGAGCAAGGTCTAGGGTATCATGAGTTAGAAACTGGGCTACACATGAGTAGCGCCATGAGACTCTTAGCATACCATGAGTTAAGGAGTGGGCTACCTACGGGTAGTGCCATGTGACTCAGCCCTAGAAATTGATTCACCTATTAGGTGAAGTCATGAGGGGTAAAATGGGAATCTACCACATGGGAGGTAGTATCCAGGTCCACTGCAGGGACAGCGCAGGGGATAGGGTACACATGGATCGCGTAGTTATACTTAAAACATAAACTTGTTTGTTAAATGATAATTGAATGTGATACATTGTTACATATAATTGAATGATTATTGTTTCCCCCACATACCAGCTTCGGCTGACCGACGTTTTGTTTGTCGGCGTTTTAGGTACAAGTCAAAAGGACAAACAGTAAATCATCACATTGTGAAATACATGAAGAATAATACAAGGAGGATTAGTTAGCGTAGAATCTTTAAGTGGATAGAAGTTGGAAATCCAAAATTTCAAAAGGTATACAAAGTTTATTTTCTTACAGCTTTTCAGTTTAGTATGTTAAAATTTGATAATTATTCTTGGTTAATTGCCGAACCTTTGATCCGGAAGTCATGGGTACGGCTTCGACCTCTCGGTCTCCCTTTATTGGGGGTTATCGGGAGGTGGGGTCGTAACAGAAATTCTCGAGCTTTTACCAAAACCAATGTGTAATAATACCACCCGCAAGCAGACGAGTCTTATCACAGTATAGTTAAGGATCGAACCCAAAGGAAAACGTTTTTAAGAATCTTGTCAGTCAAAACTAGTTCAAGTGAGACTAATATTTAGAACCTTTGGTTGATTTGAGAATAATTAAACTAATTGCAAGGAAGTAAAGAGCAGAATTAAAGTTGGATCTAGATCAATGATATGGAATCACTGAGATGGTATCGGGTTTCACCACCACTACACATGCAAAAACATTTAATCGCAAACAATCCAGGCAAGATATAACTATCCAAATAGAGCTGTTGCAAAACCCCCCATACGGGCGTTAGGTCCACGTCAGCATCCCCTTAGGCATCAGATGTCTCGTCACCATCCGGATCACTTACTTACGACTCCGAAGATATAAAATTCTAACAAAGGTTGTGGGCCCCCTGTACAGGTGTTAGGCACATAGAAGCGTCACCAAAGGTTAGATGGCTCGTCCCCTCACAGATCATACACTTACGACCTTAAAGAAATCACATTCTATTTCTAGTTTGGGAGTCAACCGCATTAATCGATAAACAAGCAGGTGATTAACATACGAGCAAACATCGACGATTAACAAGAAGATACAAAATCCAACTCAGGTTGTGACCCCCCTATACAGGCGTTAGGTACACAAAAGCGTCACTGAAGGCTAGATGGCTCATCCCCTCGTGGATCATACACTTACGACCTCAAGGAATCCCATTCTATTTCTAGTTCGGGAGTCAACTTGTCAAGCGACATTCAATTCTACATATAGAAGTTCTCTCAATGTAGAAAGAACAAAGATGAAAGCAAGAAATTAATCTAACTACGAACATAACGATTAACAACGAAATAAAAAGTTATATACATTTCCATGGAACGCTTAACAAAAGAACATACTTGCATGGGCAGGGGGTTAGTCCCCGCACCCCAGCGAAGAGGAACTACTCACTCATGATGCAAGAAACAAGAAGAGTGAGGAAGAGAGAAATTTGCCATAAGCACGGTGCAGGAGGTAGTCGCAGCTTGGTGAAGATGATGCAATCTTCTATGTCGTGTTGAAGCAGATCTAGATGTGAAACGGAGATGCCAAGACAGACCGGACAGTCTCTCCCGCTCCGTCTTCCTTCTCTTCTCGGTCTCCTTGATTGCAAAATGGGCAGTAGGTGGAGTGAAATTGGCATAGACGGTACTGGATCTGGATCGGACTTGTGTACAGGTAGCCTGTCGACGTCTCGGAACCGATCCCCCAAAAGGGGACCTTACTGGTCCTATTTATAGGCACCAGACTGGTCCTCGCATTTTTGGTGTGTTTCCAGTCCAAACGGTTTGGGGGATATTTTTGCTCAAACGGTTTTAACATTTCCTTCATTCGGTCTTGTATTTGGCAGCAGCAAACGGTCTTGGACATTGCATGCTCAAACGGTCTTGCATATTACATGTGTCCAAACGGTTTGGTATGTCCAGCAGCAAACGGTTTGCACGTGGGTGATTCATTCAGTTTGCATGCTGCATGCTCAAACGGTCCCTCACACTAGCTAATCCAAATGATTACAGCTATTGGTTTGCTGTAGCCCGCAACTTTAGTAAACGGTCTGCGATACGTGATTTTAGCTGATCCAAACGGTTTGCTATGCATGCACAACCGGTCTTCACGTGGCTGCAAACGGCCTTCATACTCTACTCAAGCAAACGGTCTTTGCTACTTAGCAATCAGCAAATGGTCATGCATGTTTAGTCCAAACGGTCTTGCATGGGCTTCCATACGGTCTTCATGCATTGAGCAAACGGTTAGCATTTCATATGCTCATTCGGTTTTGTCTTTACGTGGGATATTGCTCAAACGGTCTTGCGCAGGATAAGCATACGGTCTTCAATCCTAGCAACAGCAAACGATCTTGCATGCATGCGGACTCATGCACGTGCATTGGCAGTCTTCTCAAACGGTCTGCAGTTCCGATGGGCATACGGTCTTCACTTCCTAGCTAATCAGCAGCTTATCCATTCGGTTCTTCACGTGTATCCAGCAAACAGTTTGCAAACTGTTTAATCATCAAACGATTTTTATTCTGGCAGCAGCAAACGGTCTTGAATCTTAGAGTAGCAAATGGTCTACGTGCATGGTTCTGCATTCGGTCTCTACATTGCACGCCGACTTTAGCAAACGGTCTTCTCAAACAGTCTCGCAAACCGGTATTACTCAAACGGTCTCGCTATTCCCAGCTCCAAACGGTTTTGAGGTGAGCATGTCCATTCGGTTTTGAGACCGTATAGACGAAACCGAATGGTGAGAGTGAATGGATGAAACCGTTTGGTGAAACCGAATGGATGAAACTGTTTGGCCAGGACCGAATGGATGAAACTATTTGGCCAGGACCGAATGGATGAAATTGTTTGTTGAAACCGAATGGATGAAACTGTTTGGTGAGACCGAATGGATGAAACCGTTTGGCCAGGACTGAATGGTGAGACCGAATGGTTGAAACCCAGGATGAGAAAGGTGGGTCCCACTCAAAATGGTTTGATTGTTCAACCTTGTCAAGACCTGCATCAAATTATCATAAATTTGGTTAAAATCATGATAGTTGGACCAGTTAAGTAATTTTGCACATATTGATATTTAGTAATGAAATTGAATGCATTGAGTCGAATTTGATCCGAGATGGTAATTGAAATTCCTGATGAGTATGCATTCATCAAAATATCCCAAACTTTAAACGTTGCTCGTCCTGGAGTAACACAAAATCTGAAACAGTCGCCAAATGAATACTTTCAATTCGTGTGATTGCCTCTTCTTCACATCACGATTGTTTTCCTTCTACTCAGTATGACTTAGTATCTCAACTTCCTGAGACCACTGAACACATCTTACCATATCTTCATTCCTGAGTTTGCTTCCCAATGTCACTTGCTCCTCACTTTTTCCAACAACAAGCATGTCAAAGAGTTTTATAAGAGACCAGAGTCATCCCGCAGAACAACAAGTGTGCATCTGATCTGACACTGGTGTATTTCAGAGTAGTGGAGGCATTTATTGTGCCTTTAGGTAGAAAAGGGAGTGAAGGGTGGTATGGAAGGAAGAAGTAAATCTCTCCTCTATTCGACTCGAGATTTTTATTATTTTTGCAATTTCATTTATTACATTTTTTGTGCGAATCTCTCTTCTATTCGACTCGAGATTGCATTTCTTTTTTTGTGTGCTTTGGCATCTTTTTGTTTGCAAATCTCTCCTCTATTCGACTCGAGATTGCATTTTTTTGTGGTACGCCCCTATTAATTTGCGAGGGGTATGGAAGAAGCAGATATAGAGGGAAGTTGCGTGCCACCCCGAACTTAGGGTTTGACACTATATTGGCTATTTTTGTTTCTTTTTTATGGATGGAGGGGTACGAAGATGATAGAAAAAGTGTAGAAGAGAGTTCATATCAGAATGCAACTTGATTTACAATTTCGTGCATTGGGTCATTCCTTTATCGTACTCTGCTCAAATAATGACTTGATGAGGATCCGGTGGGGATTCCATGTTATTGTTCCACTAGTCAGTTAGGAAGCACGACGTGTTTGATTCCTATTCGTCTGACAGACACTTGTCATTTTTGCATAAGTATCATGATGTTAGGATTCATAAGCTTCACAAGATGATTTCAATCAAAAGGCTAGTTTTTAGAATACGGTCCTTTTGAGAATCTACTTCGGATAAGGAGGGTATAATGATAAAGGCATAGAAATTGAAAACATGTCAAAATTTCATCAAATATCTGTTCAAATTTCTTTTGAAAATTTTAAAATTTTGAAAATTTTAAAATTTTGAAAATTTAGGTCAAAAATGTGACGATGAAATCTTTAGATGGGTAAAGGTGGAAAGTAAGGTACGTACCACCCACCCTCCATCCCGAACTTAGAAATTTGCTCATCCCAAGCAAACTCTAAATCTGAGATAGAGGGGAAAGTCCATGCCATTTGGACCACTGGATGTGGTTGCGTTCCAATCAGCGTGTTTCCTCCATCTGAAAATCTCAAACAAAAAGATCATTCAGAACTCAAAGTAGCATCTCGAGATGCAATTTTTATTTAGTGCAAAATTCTAAAATTTAAAAATAGAATTGAGTAAAGTTTCTAATTCAAAGTTAAAACGAATTTTATTTATCGGGTTGCCTCCTGACAAGCGCCTTTGTTTTACGTTGATGGCTCGACGTGATATCTTCAACTTCATGGTGGTTCCTTTGGATTGGAGAGATCTATTGTTGCTTTGGTGCTTATGCCAGCTGTGGTGAAATATCTTTTCAAATGTTGACCATTTGCCACGAATTCACTCGATTTTTCACTCCATAAAGAGAAAGCACCATGTAGGGAGATGCTTTTGACAATGTACGGTCCAGACCAGCGAGAGCGGAGTTTCCCTGGGAATAACTTCAACCTTGAGTTGAATAGAAGAACTTGGTCTCCTGCTAATATGTCTTTTCTTTTCAAATGACCATCATGTCAAAGTTTGGTATGTTCTTTGTAGATTCGTGAATTCTCATAAGCTGTCATCCTGAGTTCATCCAACTCTTGGAGTTGCAGAATCCTGGCTTGGCCTGCTTCTTTCATATCAAAATTCAATTATTTTATTGCCCACCATGCCTTCTATTCCAGTTCTACTGGAAGGTGGCAAGCCTTTCCATATATTAATCGAAAAGGTGTAGTCCCGAGGGGAGTTTTATAAGTAGTTCGATAGGCCCATAATGCGTTGTTGATTTTCACCGACCAATCTTTCCGATTGTGGCCTACTATCTTTTCCAAGATACTCTTGAGTTGACGATTAGAAACCTCCACCTGTCCACTTGTCTGTGGATGGTAAGGTGAGGCTACCTTGTGAGTAACACCATACTTTCTTAGCAATGCTTCAAAGCTTCTTTCAAGAAAATGGGAACCTCTGTCGGATATCACCGTGCGTGGGACACCAAAATAGGGAAAAATAATATCCTTGAATAATTTGATGACTGGTTTGGAATCACTAGTGACGGTTGGTATGACTTCAACCCATTTTGAGACGTAGTCCACTTCCACTAGGATGTATGAAAATCCATGAGAAGATGGGAATGGACCCATGTAGTCCACCCCCCAAACATCGAATATCTCTACTTCTTGCCATAGATTTAGCGACATCTCATCTCTCTTTGTTATATTGCCAGATTTTTGACATTTGTCACATAATAGGACAAAGTCGTAGGAATCTTTAGATATGGTTGGCCAGAAGAATTCACATTGCAAAACCTTCAAGGCAGTCTTTTTAAAGCTCATATGTCCTCCCACTGGTCCTGAGTGACATTGTTCCAAAATAAGTTGAGCTTCTTCTTCGGCGATACATCGTCTATATAGACCATCAGCGCATAGTTTGAAAAGGTATGGCTCATCCCAGTAGTACTGTTTCACATCATGCATAAATTTCTTCAGTGCATTTCCGGTGCATTGAGGATGAATAACCCCAGCAGCGAGGTAGTTCAAAAAATCTGAGTACCACGGTATAGCTACTGAGACCTTCATTAGTTGATCATCCGGAAGGGAATCATTAATCGGAATCTTCTCAATATCCAGAGTGTGGATGCGACTGAGGTGATCTGCTACCACATTTTCTGTACCCTTTTTATCTCTTATCTCCAAATCAAATTCTTACAATAGGATAATCCATCTAATTAGCCTAGGTTTTGCATCTTTCTTTTCCAGAAAGTAACGAATGGCAGTGTGATATGTGTAGACAATGACCTTTGAACCAATTAGGTAGGATCTGAACTTGTCAAAGGCATACACGACTACCAGAAGTTCTTTCTCAGTAGTAGTGTAATTCCTTTGAGCTTCATCGAGGGTCTTTGATGCATAATAGATCACATAATCTTTGTTTTCTATATATTGGCCCAAGACAACACCTACAGCATAATCGCTTGCATCACACATGATTTCAAAAGGGTGGTCCCAATCGGGAGCTCTAATGATGGGTGTGGTTTTAAGGGCATGCTTCAGTGTGTTGAAGCTTTTGACACATTCTTCGTCAAAATTGAATTCAGCATCCTTTAGTAACAAATTTGTCATTGGCTTGGTTATTTTGAGAATTCCTTTATAAACCGTCTATAGAATCTTGTATGACCTAGGAATGCTCAAACTTCCTTTACATTGATAGGGATAGAGAGCTTGGAAATCACTTCAATCTTGGCCTTATCTACTTCAATTCCTTGATTACTAACCCTATGCCCCAGGACAATGCCTTCTTTTACCATGAAATGACACTTCTCCCAATTCTGCACAAGATGTGCATCTTCACATCGTTTGAGGACCAGGGAGAGGTATTTTAGACATGAATTGAATGAATCTTCGTATACAGAAAAATCGTCCATGAAAACTTCCATAATTGTTTCAGTAAGACCAGCAAATATGGCAGTCATGCAACGCTGGAAAGTTGTAAGTGCATTACAGAGGTCGAACGACATTCTCCTAAATGTGTATGTTCTGACGGGGCAGGTGAAAGTGGTTTTCTATGGTCATTTGGATGTATAGGTATTTGGTAGAATCCAAAGTAACCATTGAGATAACATAAGTATTCTTGATGAGCCAGCTGCTCTAATACTTGCACTACAAGAAACCAAGACATTAACGACCAAAGTAGCGACAACATAATTAGTTTGTCGTAATTGTTACCCTAATCGTGACCACACATTTTTATGTTCGATATTAGTATGGTTAATAACAGCCAAATACATTAGTTGTCATAAATATGATGTATATTCTGTCGCTAAAACAATTCTCCCTCCAGTCCCACCCCCGCCAACGCCACCCCCACCCCCCCCCCCCGCGCGAGCCGAGAACTGACGCTCGATCCCTGCGGCGGCAAAGACTGCCCGACTCCCACATTCTCCCACTCCACTGATAATTCCCACACTTGCCAACCCACGAGCAGAGAGATCCTTGGCTCTCTACGCAGACAATCCAACTGATTTCACACTATGTTTGCCTGCTAGCTAGCTAACTCCCAAGCTCTCCTCTTCGGCGATGATGATCAGGGCAATCTAGTACTTCCGGCGGCCGATCAAGGGTGACCTAGAGCAGTGCGCCAGGCATCACAGCGACGCCAGGCATCACATCGACGCCAGAACCCCGATCTAGAACCAGAGGCGAGTGTCAACCTAGATAGGAGATGGTGATTGATCTGTAGGAGGAACAACAAGGTATGCGGCCATCATTCTACTCCACTCCCACAGTCATGTCTTCCGAACTCATCTATTCCCTACTTCTTCTATTTCTCTCTGCTCTGTGCAGTAACATCCTGTGGCCCTCTATTTCTCTCTGCTCCATGCAGTAACAGCCTATGGCCCTAGGCGAACCTAGGTAGGATAAAGGACTGTGGACCTAAAGGCAAGAGGTGAGGTGATCTCTACGGACCCAAGACGATCAAACTAATGTTTGCTTCAAATGTTGCAGGAGGGTATGCGATTTTCTTTTTGTCTATGTGGGTTACCTATAGCTTCAGAATGTCTCCTCTAGCTCCATGAGCTAGGGTACCATGTTCAATTTGAGCTTGTCCTACCACTCAGCAAATCAGGAGTTGAGAAGCCCATAATTAGATATGAAGATCACCTTCCTTTGAATCTGTGCACACATAGTCGCTTTATTTATGGATTTCATAGAACCACATTCACCTTGTACCATCCCTCCACGTCCGTATAGGGAGGGAGAACTACTTGGAATAGATATCATCTTATATGCTATGGTTTATTTATGATACACATGTGAGATTGTTTTCCATATATGGGGATACTAGTGCTAGTTTATGTAATTGTTGATATTTATGCAAATGAGAGGCCTCTACACATATATATGAGGTCCATCATAAGAGATACCAATAAATTCCGATTTATTTGGTAAGATTTTGTGTTTTTGCATTCACGTTTGTTATTACCCCAAACACCTTAATTTTGAGGTTGGGTACATGAAGAGTGATCAAAGTTGAAAATTTCTTCTATTTTCTTTTACATGATTCACTATGGTTGATTTAGTTTTCACATGTGAGATTCATTTATCGAATCATTTTATTTGAAAATAGACATTCACACATCTAATCTCATTTGTTTTGTTGATCATGCATTGACATTCATATGTGACCCCTAAAAATCCTAATTTTCGGCTTGAGTTCAAGATCAACAACCTATGATTGTGATATTGTTTATGAAATGGTTCTATTTATTTGTTTCTATCCCATCTCTTGTGATTGTTTTTATTCCATGTAAGATTGGTTTTCTTTTAACATTTTGAGAATAATTAGTTTTGATAAGATTGGTTTCCTTTTAATATTCGAGAATAACTAGATTTACTACACAATGATGTGCATTTCCCAAAGCTTGATAAATGTGAGGTCTATAATAGCATTCAACTATCTAATATCAATTTTTCAATATCATATGATGGTCATGTTGTTCTGATTCATGTGCTTGCCCCTAAAATTGAAATTTTGGGTTGTAATACATGCTCACTACCCCTAATGTTCACATATTTCCACTACCCTATATGAACAGCTATTTGTTCATATATCTTGTGAATCATAATAAGTAACAGAGAACAATCATCTATCCAAATGCTTCCTATAATGAGTTACTTGTGATGAGTAATTGTGGGCATTCATTCATATCTTTCTGGTTCCAGACAACCATTTGTCTTTTTTGGGTTGTTTGAACTTACTTGAAAACATGCAACGGCCCTTTTGTCAGACCAACATCTGAAATAGATTCAATTCCATGAGTTACCCACTCTTAAATAGTCATTGTTTTTGTGATCTCAATTTAATAATTATGGTTTTGCTAAGAATTTGATTGTTGATGTAGGGTAACCTCAAGGACCTTGGAATCTACTTTAATGGTTGGTGTTTAATATGTTCATAGTAGGGTTCCAACATAAATGAATACCTTCCAAGAATTTAATCAAGGTTTTGTTTAATCCAACTAGAACTTGTAATGTACATTTCATCACATTAGCCTCTGAAATAGAATTAATTTCTATGAGCTTACCCTCTGTTCAACAATCATCATTTTTTTAAATTTCATAGAAATAAGTTTTAGATTACTAAGAATGAGGTTGTGGTGAAAAGGTAACCATAGGGATCTTGGACTTTGCTTCAAATGTTGGTTTATGAGATATTCATACTAGGGCTCCAACTGCATTCACTACCTTCAAAGAATGTTATGATGGTTGTTTTGAATTCAATTGGAATAGGTAATGGCCATTTCATAACACTGGCCTCTAAAGGTTATCTATATTCTAAGAGTTTACCCTCTCATTAACAATCACTATCTTTACAAATATGATATTGATAAATATGAGAATTCAAAGGACTTGATCAATGGAGTCTTCTTCAAAAGTATGTGTTTGAATTGTTCATAATAGGTATCTAACAAAATTTTACTTCTTAAAATGTTATTAGAGTTGTTTTGAATTCCACATGAGCATGCAATGAACATTTCAAACACTATCCTCCAACACATTAAAAGACATGTGAGGTAACCCTCTCATCAACTACCATTGTCATTGAAATCTCATATTGATATATATAGTTTGACAACTGATGATAGTGTAACCTTAGGGAGCTTGGACTCTACTTTAGATGTTGGTATTTTAGATGTTTACAGCATGGATCCAACAAATTTATCTACCTTACTAGAATATTATTATGGACGTGTTGAATTTTAGTATAGAATTTAATTGACATTTCATCACACTAGCCTATGAGTGAGATTAAAATGAATTGACACTCTCATTGATAATCCCATACATTACAACCTGATATGGATAGACTTTGGGGTTTCAACTAATTTGACTATTCATTAAGCATAGAGACATTTCTAGTTAAGCATAGAGACATTTCTGCTTGCTGATTCATTGCTTCCATACACATCCATCATTGCTGGCGTCTTCATGTGCAAGATGGTAAATTAGACATATACTTTTAACACTACATGTTTCTCTCTTCAAGATGAGCTGTTGTTAGTGGGTTTCATTAAGGTGTGGGCCCAGGTAGGAAACCCAAAAATACGGGAATTGGAGCATGAGTCCAGTTTCTCCTAGTATATTGTTGCCATGGATTTAGTTGGCAAGGATGGGCATGTTGCATGATATTCATTCCCAACTGGCAGCAAAAAAACGACATGCTTGCAGGCAGTTCTCTCTTTGGTGATCTTGCAATAAATCAAGCAAAAGATAATCTTGAAGTCTGCAATAAAAGGTCTGCAGATCCAGCACCATGAGGCCTGCATGTGTAGGACACAGACCCAAAACCTTATCATAAAACCAGTACCCAGCTGTGAGACCTCGACCTAACTTTGACAGCTGCTGAGTATTTAAACAAAAGCAAAAAGACAATGAGGCATACCCACACTCAGCTATTCAACTTGCCGATATGTCAAAAAATGAAACAAGTTTCATACAATGTGATATTTGTCCCAGTCAAACTAGTGAAACATGAATGCTTAAAATGTTGCCAAGTTATATTTAGGTCATCTTTCACAGTATTAAGCATAGAGACATTTCTAGTTACCACTCGTGTACCACTACAGCCATACACTCAATTTGCATTTTCGAACTGTTCCCAACAATTAATATCCTTACATATCGTATGATTAGCCTATATACAAATTTTTAGGTCGTTTTGATACATACGCATCATAGACGTGAAGGCTAAAAAATGATGCTTTGTTAAAAAAAATATACTACGTCAGTTTTGCAGTCAACATATAAGTTCAATGAGTTCAATTTGCTAATAGGCTATTCAAGTAAAAGTACAGAAGTTTCAACAACTGGATTTTTAAAAAAATAACCAAAATATGTAATACAATGTCATAACTAACTCTTGTTTCTTAACTTCACTCATCGTGTGTGGTTTTCTTAGCATAACCCATACCTTCTTCTGTAGATTTATTTTCTTTGCATCCCTGCTAAGATCTTTAATTGACTTGGCCAGAGGCTTGAGGCTAACAGTACTGCTACTATCAGAAACAACTTGTTTCAACTCGCCCATGCTTGCCTGGTCATAGAAAACACAAACTCATTGAAAGTGAAGAACGTAAAGTTCACATATTCACAATTATCGTTGAGCATGCATGCAATGAAATTCAGGAAGAAAATTGAAGTATTTGAAACTATCTCTTGCTGTCAAACAAAATACTCCACAGGATCAAACGAATCCCCTAAAATGAAGGAAAGCATGCAGACATATAAAAAGGTATCTACTGATTGACATCAGCATCAATAATGATCTCTGAATGTGTCGACTTCCTCTATTTGTCTTTATTAACCATACATATCCCTTTCTCAATCTTGATGATTGAAACTCCTCACTAGCATGATAGGGTAGGTGTGAGTCGTGTGACATCCACCTATATATCTTCCAATTATTTGACTTCATCGCCTCTTCCCCCCTACTCAATTGCATATGTTAATACTTAACCAGTAAGCATCGTTCAAGTAATGGACCCTCTATTTTAGTTATTCTGTGGTCTCCATTTCCTTTCAAGTCATTATCCTTTTGACCCCTACTAAAATAGATATATGTAGAGGATTGGACAATGCTAACTGGGATTATATTTAGTATATTAACTGGTGCTTACAAGCAGTGTATAGATAGGAGTGTAGACAGGGTAGCGCTCTCGTACTCCCCAATGTGGGACTAAACAGAGGACCCATCAACACTCTAACACCCCCTCCCCTCAAGCTGGGCATAGATATCAAGAAAGCCTAGATTGTCAACTACAGTAGAAAATACCCATTTACTCACAGGTTTGATAAGCCAATCTGCTATCTGCAACTCTGATCTCTTGAAAAGGGTGTTGATCGTCTTAGCATCCATGGCTTCTCGCACAAAGTGACAGTTGAATTCAATATGTTTGGTTCTTCATGGAATCTTCGATTGGAAGATAAATATAGTTGCAGCATTGTCACAATACATAGGCGCAGGAGCATATAGATTTTAGGAAGTTCAAACAGGACTTCAAACCAAGGTCGTTTCATGTGCAAAATGTGTCGTTGCCCTATATTTAGTCTTTGCACTGGACCTAGAAAAATGGCCTACTTTTTGTTGCACCATGTGACTAGATTGCCTCCAACAAAGGTACAGAATCCAGATGTTAGTTTTCTGTCTATCTTACTTCCAACATAGAAGCATGCGATTTTATAGTGACCATCCTTTGGATAGTACAATTGTTTCCTAGGGCAGCTTTAAGATACAGAAGAATGTGGTATAAAACATTCCAATGACACGAACTTGATCTATCAAGGTAACAACACCACAACCCTAATGACATCAGAACGAGTCACAATGAGATAGAAAAGTTTACCTAGTGTCATGCATAATCTTTGGCTATTCGGGAAGGCCAGAGAGGAATCACCGTCCTAGGGAATATTGGTGCTAAAAGGTGTTTTTGTCCGTATGATCCCAAGTATACCAGTACCACTGAGAAGAATAAGAACATTGGATAGGCCGAATATAGATGCACTACAAGTGACTCTAATGCCTAGAAAAATATCATAATATTCCAAGGCGTTTTGTAAAAAAATGCTTGCATGAATACTTGTTTGAATGCTGACATCACTCCGATACGAGATGGTCATCAATGTTTAAAAGTAGAACAACAATAACAGATTCACTAGTTTTATCAAAAAGCATGTGATTAGAGTGGGAGTGTCACAATCATGTCTTAAAAAGGATATCAATTTGTCAAACTAAGCACGAGCACTTTGTTTGAGACCATAGCTAGACAGCTCTATGTAGTCTACAAACTTTGTGAGACTATCCCTGAGAAATGAATCTAGGAGTTTGCTACATGAAAGGGTCATACAACTTAAGGAAAATAATAGTTACCAAGGTGATATTGATGTATTATATAACATGGGCAGGAAAAGAGAGAAAGGGAGGAAGGATTGTATTGGTGGTGTCTTCTTGCTCTTCATCCTCTAAGAGCTATCATGGTGTGTCAAGTTGGGCCACCTATCTCTTTCTAGGCAGAGAGTGCATAGAAGGGGGTAGGGAAGACGCCGGATGGGGGGGGACTAAGAAGGGATTGCATTGGTGGTGTCTTCTTGCACTTTGTCCTCTAACTTTGTTTATGTTCAACCCTTTCCCCTGATAAATCCTCCGTCATACCTCACAAAAAACATGATGCGAGTGGATATAAAACAAGTCACACTCCTCTATGCAATAGTGAATTATATGACTTTTTACTTCATGCATCATGGTCTGCAACAACGAAATTGGAAAACTATTTTTACTTCCTGCATCATGGTCGCATGATATAAATGTGTATACCCTATCTTAACTTCCTTATTACTTTTCAAGGTGTTGCATAACCCAAGTGCTAAACATTGAATGTATAGATGCCCAAAGGACTCGGGCATAGACATGCATGCTATACATCTTGATCTTTTTTTATAAAGGTAACCAATAAGAGAAAGAAATCTTATATTTATCACCAACAAGAAATAATTGTATTATGTGGCTTGTAAACAATAACATGAATTCTTCTTTGTAGAAAATGGCACCGGATAAGGAATGGATCAGACTTGTTGATGATAGGCTTGATGATCCATCATATGAAATCGGTGTTGAAGAGTTTCTTACCTATGCATGTCAAAAAATTGGTGCAGATAAAATCAGATGTCCGTGTGTTCATTGTGTTAATACTTCTTCTATCCCACGTGATGTGGTGAAAACACACTTGATGGTTTATGGTATTTTGAGCAGTTATACTCTTTGGTATCATCATGGTGAGACGGGAAATGAAAGTGAGTCTGATTCATATACTTTAGTCAATAACGATGAAGGGGATAATGATGTAGATGATGATGAGATGCTAGATCTTCTTGAAGAAATGCACCCTAGTTCACATAATTTTGATAGGAATGATGGTGGAATGGGAAATTCCAACCACGATGATCATGAAGAGGAACTTAATACTGAGGCTAAAAGGTTTTTTAGGTTGCTGGACGACCTCAATCAACCTCTCTTTAAGGGATCAAAGGGGTCAAAATTATCTGCCTTGGTAAAATTGCTTCATCTCAAGAGCCTTGGAAAATGGAGTAATCATTCTTTCACATTGCTACTTGAATTATTGAAAGATGAACTATTCCCAGGTGATTCAACCTTACCTACCTCTTATTATGAAGCAAAGAAGACAATTAAAGATCTTGGTTGCTCATATGACAAGATAGATGCATGTGTGAATGATTGTATGTTGTTCGGGAAGGAAGACCGTGGCCTTGATAAATGCAAAATTTGCAATACTTCAAGATGGAAGTATGACAAGCACAATGGGGAAGAGAAATTAAAAGCAAATGGCAAGAAAGTACCAGCAAAGATCTTGCGTTACTTCCCACTAAAGCCCCACCTTCAAAAGTTGTTTATGTCCTCAAAAACATCTTCACTAATGAGGTGGCATCACGATAAAGAAGATGATGGGAATTTACATCATTCGGCTGATTCCTTGGCATGGAAAAAGTTGAATGAGCTTCATGGTACTTTTTCTGCAGAGCCCAGGAATGTCAGACTAGGCCTTGCTAGTGATGGTTTTCAACCATTCAACAATTGTAGGTCATCATATAGCACTTGGCCCATTATTCTTATTCCGTACAACTTGCCTCCTTGGATGTGCATGAAGCAAACAAATCTCATTTTGTCCATGCTGATTCCAGGTCCTGATGGTCCAGGTAATTGTATTGATGTTTATTTGCAACCATTAATAGATGAATTATTGGAGCTTTGGAATAATGGCATACAAACATTTGATGTAACTACACATCAAAATTTTAATCTTCGTGCTGCTGTGTTGTGGACCATCAATTATTTTCCTGCATATGGGATTTTATCTGGATGGAGTACCAAGGGAAAACTTGCTTGCCCGTGTTGCCATAAGGGTACTCATTCGATTAGGCTAACTAATGGTAGAAAGGAATGCTTTATGGGTCATAGGTGTTATTTGCCTTTGGATCATCGGTGGAGAAAGAATAAATCTGCATTTGATGGAACGATCGAGAAGGGCACACCCTCTACACCACTAAGTGGTGATGATGTCCTCATTCAAGTGCAAAGTTTGGAAGGGAATATTCTTAGCAAATGTTCAAAAAAGGTATCTCACAATAGCAGAGGGGATAATTGGAACAAGAAAAGCATTTTCTTTAAGCTTCCATACTGGAAAGATCTATTGATACGACATACTTTAGATGTGATGCACATTGAGAAAAACATATGTGATAGTATTCTTGGAACTCTTATGAATGTGAAGAATAAGACAAAGGAAAACTATAACTCTCGTCTAGAT
Source organism: Alisma plantago-aquatica (assembly GCA_963693085.1). Lineage (NCBI taxonomy): Eukaryota > Viridiplantae > Streptophyta > Magnoliopsida > Alismatales > Alismataceae > Alisma > Alisma plantago-aquatica. The sequence goes on along the minus strand of OY856411.1, from coordinate 1,393,457,460 downwards.
TTGCAAGCAATGAATATTAGGCAAAAGTTGCACCCAATGATAATTGGAGGGAAAACAGTGCTGCCTGATGCATCATTCACATTATCTGTAGATGGAAAACGTAGGTTTTTAAGATTTTTGAAGGATCTAAAGGTACCAGATGGTTTTTCTTCAAACATTTCCCAGTGTGTTTATCTTAAAGAAAACAAACTTTCAGGATTGAAGAGTCATGATCATCATATTTTGTTACACCACATACTCCCTCTTGCATTGCGTGGCCTTGTTCCTAAGGATGTTTACGAACCACTTCTTGAGTTGTCGCATTTCTTCAAGGTTTTGGGAAACAAATGTTTAGATATGGGGGATCTGAAGCAAATTGAAGCTCAAATTGCAATTACACTTTGTAAGTTGGAGCAAATTTTCCCACCATCATTTTTTGATGTGATGCTACATTTGCCTATTCATTTATCACATGAGGCTATGTTGTGTGGGCCCGTTCATGATCATTGGATGTATCCGATAGAGAGATATTTGTACACATTGAAGTCCTATATTCGCAACAGAAGTTGTCCAGAGGGTTCCATAGAAGAAGGCTTTATAGCAGAAGAATGCATGAATCTTTGTTCCAGATATTTGCATACTGTAGAGACAAGGTTCAATCGTCTTGATAGAAACTATGATGTTTATGTCAATGAATGTGCAACATTATATGTATTTTCATACAAGGGAAGAGGATTAGGATGTGGAACAACAAGGTACATTGATGCAGTTGAGTGGGAGAAAGCTCACATATACATCTTAAACAATTGTGAGGAAGTTAAGCCGTTCATTGAGTACGTGATTCTTGAATTGTGTAGCTGAGCCATTTGCTGATAGATTTTATATTTTGTTTACTAACTTCATCACATGCATTTTCAATTTATTCTAGAGAATATTATCAAGCTCAAGGAGTTGATCCAGATCAAATATCTATTAAGGATTTAAATGAGGATTTCATAGAATGGTTTAAGATGAAAGTAAGTTGGTCTGATTTGTTCAATACGGTTTTGTATACACACTAATTTGATTTAGTTTTTCTACTAACTATCTTTTTTTAGATAGGAGATCAACATGTGAATGATAAAAGCAAGAAGACAGATGAGTTGCTTTCATTATCACGTGGTCCACTCAAATGCATGAAATGTTTTTATGGCTATATAGTGAATGGTTATCGGTTCCACACTAAGTCTCATGATGAAAGATCAAGGTCACAATGCAGTGGGGTAACTGTGGTTGGTGATGATGGTAGTGGAATTAGCATAGATTACTATGCACAACTGACTGAGATTATAGAATTGCAATATTTGGGCAGTAAGAGAGTGGTATTATTTCTATGTGATTGGTTTGATGTTGCTAAAGGAGTACAGACTGATGTGTATGGATTCACGAGTGTTGATTGCAAGCGTATTTGGAAAACTGTTGAGCCATTTATATTAGCAACTCAAGCATCTCAAGTTTTTTTATGCGAATGATCAGATTAATAAGGGGTGGCATATTGTGACAAACATCGATCCAGGGGACAAGTTGGAGCTAGTTGATGATACAAATGATGCACATGATGATCCAATGCTTATTTCATAATGTTAACTAGATTAATATTCCTCTTTAAGTACTTCTAAACGTGTAACAATTATAATAGTCAAACTTATTTTTTTTGTATCTCATTACAATGTTTTTTTGTGGTAACCAGCTTGCTCCTGTTTATTGAAACTATGTAAAAATATGTACAAAACAAAAAAGAAAAAAACAAAAAAAGAGAGTTGTACAGAACAAAACAACTATCTATACATGCTCTCTGAATCATAGAGAGCAGTATCCCACACTTCCTGGACCTCCCTTCTATTATTCCTTGTTACATTCTATGCAATTATAATTTCATTTATACTGATTTATGCAAGCAATTATATTGACAACTAGCTTGACGGTTTTGTAGGAAGTTGGCTGCTAGCACATCAAGAAATGGGAAAGATCCAATGGCTAAGTCCAATGCTAAGAAGTTCATCTCACCACAACAATTAGCAGTAATTGGTAAAGGACGTAATCATGGATTACAAATTAAGAGTCGCTTGTTGAATCATATAGGAGGTAGCAAAATCCGTGGTTACATGGAGTCATGTGATAATCATTTATCCTTTTTGAACAACTTGACTTCCAAACAAAGCAATATTCATGATCAATCTAGAATGGCTCCCATGTCAAAAAGAATTACTCCTCCACCAACTGAAAATGTTTCTCCACCACAAGACTGTGATGCTCCTCCAACTAAAAATGTTCCTTCCCCACGAACTGAAGCTGATCCTACACCTCTTGAAGAAGTTCCTATTGAACCAGAACAGAACGTGGAGACCGAACTGATGTCTACTAATGTTGTCAATGATATTTCAATGTGTAGGTTCGCTTTCCTTTATTCATAATAAGCAGATTCAAGGGCTTGAGTCAGACATTCCTTAACTTGTTTTATTTATTTTTTATTACTGAATATAGCCAGTGCCACTGAAAAGGCAGTCAGACGTCGAGGACGTAACAAATGTAAAAAAGTGGCTAGACTAAGAGGAGGTGCCAAGATAGATGTCACATTCTATCAAGGTCGCCCTGTTGGAAAAAATCATAAGGTGTGGAGTAGACATTTGGGCAGGATTGTTCGTGATCGGAATATTTGTCCAATCAAAGTGCATTCTTGGAATGAAGTTATAGACAGACAAAAAGATCACATGTGGGCTGCAGTTATGGTAATATCTTCTACACTTTATTGTTATAATCATTTGACAAACATCCATGATGCATTGATGTTCTTGTGTAATTAAACATGTATTAGGATAAATTCTCAAATGACCACATGGAGGAACACAAAGCTCACACTTTAAAACACTTGAAAGAATTATGGATAAAGTGGAGGGCATCAATGCATCAAACTGTCAAGGGGTTGGACATGCAACAACAACTGTCAAAGAAACCTATGGCAATTGAAGTTGATAGTGATTGGGAATGGCTTGTGAAAGAGATTTTTCACAGTGAAAAGTTTATGGTGACCTTTTTATTATAAAACTTTACATCAATTCAAATTATTTGTTCTTATATTTCTTTTTTTTCTTCTAACGATATGCACATTATACTAAATGCAGGCATCGAGTAAGAGAAACTCCATAAACAGAGAAGGGCTGAACAATAAGTTACTTCATCGCACTGGTAGCATGCCTCTTAGAGAAATATCATGGCAGAAGGTTGTTTAATTTTCTCTTTATGCTATACTTTGTCTCTAGGTATGCATATAACTTTTTTGTTCTACTATAGGGAGGAAAAGATGGGAACCCACCTGACTTGGGAACAATGTACTTTGAAAGCCACAAGAAGGGTGATACCTTAGCTACTATGGAGTCATCTCAAGTTCATGTAAGTAAGAAAAAAATATCTATTTTCGGTCCATTAGTTACTAACATAAATTGTTGATTCAGGAAAAAATCATAACCATCCAACAAGAAGAGCCATTCCTTCACCCCGTTGAGGTCGCCGAAAAAGTGTATGGAGAATCAAAGACAAAGAAATACATATCATGTTATGGTGGAGGTGTAAAGCCAAGAGATGTTAGAGGACCATACAAAACAAAGAATGCCTTACTTGATGAACTCAAAGCAAAAGACCAAGCATTGAAAGACAAGGAGGAAGCTTTGAAAGTACAAGAGAAAGCTCTTAAAATAGTTGAAGATGGAAAGCGTGCCACACAAAAACGTTTGGAAAATGTGGAAAATGCACTATATAGGATAATTAGCAATCAAAAATTTTAGGAACTTTTGGATTTTAGTGAGGATGATGATGGTTGTGCCTTTTCTCCGGCTATTTCAGATGATGATACCTCAAATTAGTTATGAGGTCAGTTCACCAATTGATGATGTTTCTTGTTGCCATTGTATTATTTATAGTATATATATTTGCATATCATAGTTTTCTATTACACATATCTATTGGTGAAATGAAACTAACTTCTTTATTGTTTTATCTTGTAGGAATTAGAGTCTCCAATTCTATTAACCATTTGGATCCCATCATATGGTTAAGCTGGAACATATTAGGCTATGAAGGAAGAGCTTGTTAATATTTATATTTCGTTGCTGTTTATATGTTATTGTTCTAGACATTCTCCACCTTTTCTTATATTTCGTGTTGCTCAGCTATGATGTAGCTAATTTACTAGACTGGTTTGGTGAAGTTTTATTGAGAAAATCAATTATATCTTTTATAAGTATAACATTGGTTTATTTTCTGTATATGTTGGTTTGTAGGCCCCACACTTGGTCCCGTGAGAGGTGGCCAATGAT